>RXON01005268.1:0-86753 GCA_009667805.1 Leptobrachium leishanense
TTTGGTACCGTGGTCAGTCTATGTGGCACCCTAAGCACACATCAGACTACCTCTGATATTACTAAGGTCCTAAGGAGAACGAATACTCTATTCTGTACCTCTGTCTGGTGTTTACCCTTGTTCGTCTATTATCTGGTTAATTATCTGTCTAGTTGTGCCGACCATTCAAGGATCGGAAGGGTAGAGAGCGGTCTACGTAAAGGGACCACTATTTGGGTATTCAGGGGGATTCGTGACAAGAGCTAGGGAAGGCCTCCTCTTCCTCCTGCTGCTCTGCCTCTAGTGCCACATCTATAATTCCTCGCAGAATGTGCTCCAGCAGGAACACTAAAGGAATTGTCACTGATGCCTGCACTGTCCCTGCTCACCATCCTTGTTGCCTCCTCAAATAGCGACAGTACAGTGCATGCATCCTTGATCATCAGCCACTGCAGGGGGGAAAAAAAGTTGACCTGAACCTGTCCTTGTGCCATACTCACATAGGTACTCATTGATGGCCCTCTGCTGCTTGTGCAGATGCTGCAGCATTGCTAATGTCGAGTTCCACCTGGTGGGCATGTCACAGATCAGACGGGTTGTGGGAAGGTGGAATTCTCTTTGAATTTCTGACAGGCTAACACTTGCTGGGAATGACCATCTGAAGTGGCTGCAGACTTTTCTGGCCTGGCTGAGAAGTTCAACTTATCCTGGCGTAGGGCAGAGAGAAGGTTGCTGCCATTATCACAGACGACCATTCCCAGCTCAAGCTGGCGTGGTGTTAACCATCTCTGCACCTGCCCCTGCAGAGCTGACAGAATTTCTGGCCCGATGTGGCTCCTGCCCCCTAAACAAACCAGCTCAAGCACAGTATGGCATCTTTTTGCGTAGCCCCTGCCACGCGTCGGTTTAACTGCCACTTCGCCAGAGGTGGTGCAAGAGGTGGTGGAGCAGACAGACCTCATACAAGCTGCTTTCTGGAGGCGTGGTGGATGAACAAGCTCCAGCACAGAGCCCCGTCTTGGATCCCTCCCAGCTGCAATCAGAGTTACCCAGTGTGCCGTGAAGGAAATGTAATGGCCCTGTCCTTGCTTGTGTAACCGGCCTATACCCTCACCGCCCGTTAGTAATGATGGACTCTGCGTTGTGTTGTATGTTGGTGTGGTGCAGCAAGGACGAGACCGGCAACATGTGACTTTTTTTGGGGAACGGATTTTACTTCAGGCGACTCCTCTGCCTCTGGCGCCGCTTCTCCTCTGAATAAAATAATATACATATATACAGGAATGAATATATATATCAGGAGACGTTCCACCTCTGCTTCTCAAGCCTCACGTGCTCTGATAAGCCCGGGAAGGAAGGGAACTGCCTAGATCTAACTAGCAGGGAGTGATGTCATCCCTCATTACCATATTAACCCCCTCATAAAAACGGCTGCTCAAACCAAATATAAAAACTACTCACAACAACCCTTTAACCCCTTAACGCCGCAGGGTCCCCGGTGGCTGTGGCCAGCATCGCTGGAAGGGTCACAGCCTGACCTTTCCAGCGATGTATGGGGGGTTAACCCCTTAGTTGCCAGGTCGCGACCGGGCACTAATTTGTGCCCGATCGCGGTCTATTTCCGGTGGGGGCCGCCATCTTGGATGGCAGCCCCCACCTCTGGGTCACCTCCCGGTCAACTGACTCATCGCGCCATGCGCGATGATGTCAGTTAACCGGGAACCCCCTAGCTGCAAAGGGATTTCTTTGAACCCCTTTATCTCCTGATCGGTGGCAGCTAGGGGGTCATGGCTGATATTGCTGGAAAGGCCAGAGCATGGCCTTTCCAATGATATCAAACATGACCATAGTAAAAGTAAAATAAAAGTGTAAAAAAAGTAAAAATAAAAATAATAAAAAAATAATAAATTAAATAATAAAAAAATAATAAATATAATAATAAAAAATTTTTTGTTTTTTTTAATGCAGCACTATTGTTCACATTTCAATTATAATGTGAACAATGATGCTTCACTAATGATTTTTTTTTTGGGGGGTTTAGCTAAAATCACGCAATTTCTCCCCAAAAAAAAAAAGGGTTCCCCGTTCTAATTTTTTTAACAAATCTACCCCATAGAATATGACCGCCGAGCCTCGGATAATAAAATTAAAAAAAAAAAACACTTTACACACTGTGGAAGATTGAAATTTTATTGAAAATTCTCATTTTTTTACATTTTTTGTTATAGCATTTTGGTAGGGCATGACATATACATATAATAATGATATATTATTAATCTGCCGAGTCTGACGGAAAGAACGATATATAATTTGTCTGGGTGGTATAAGAATACGTGACTTAAAAATGGTCAAAATGAGCTCAGCAAACTTCTACTTCCGAAACAGCGCCGAAGTTGTAAAATTACTCCCGTCCTTAAGGGATTAAAGAACCTAATGCCCCTGGGACTGGAACATATCTATTTTTGTAAGGAATTAGTGTAATACACATATAATGTCCCTTAAAGACACACACACATATATTTATACAGTACACACCCGTTACATTCACCCCTTCTGAATTACACTAATATCCTGACCATACAATAGTAATGGTTCCGCTGAACCAGACCTAAACAAAACAAATTTGCAATTCAGCGTAAGTTACCTACTTAATAGGTTAGGATAAACCTAAGGTTGATCAAGTCCTAAGCATCCATAGAACAATATACTGCCGTGTACAGCATACGATGGTCTGGTACAGGTTATATTACATGAAATTCTTACATTTCTTGGACAATTTTCACAATTGACATTTACCCCTTTTTCTGGTGTGATATCAAAAATATAAGAACACTTAGAATAAAGAACGGATTGACCCTGACCTATTTATTAGAGATGGGCCCACTCTCTGAATGTTGATTGACTTCTGGGTCAAGGATTCTATTAAACGGCTAACTTTCTTTACTACCCTTCCTGTACGGGTCTTAACACACTGTGTGTCTGGGTTGCTGCTGACTTGAGAATCATTTACTATTTCTGCTGGTGCACTAGTGTCACTGACAGAAGGTTCAGCCTCTACACTAGGTGTTTGCTCAGGATTAACTTCAATGTTCTCAATTTCATTTTCAATACTTTGCTCATAATCAGCACTTTCACTTGAAACTGAGTGATCAGATTCTGAAACGTTGTCATCCAATTCATCAGAACTTATTTCTTCCAATTGGTCAAGCGATTCAATTGAACAAGACTCATTCTCAGTGTCATCAACGTTGGACTGTATACTTTCATCATGTATCTTTCTCCTACAGACCTGAAGCTAGTACATATCACCCACTGCCACAGCGCTTGCGTTTGGACTCTGCTTTTTAAAAAGACCTGAAGCGGGGGCGTGGCCAGCGATCGATCATGGCGGCAGTGTGATCTCTGAGCTCAGCTCCTGCTAGGCTCAAAACGGCGGATATATACCAGCAAACAGCATAAAAAGCAGTGCAAATTGCAGCGGATCGATAGGACACTCTGATGGCAGCAGCAAGATAAAAAAAAACGGCCGAAAAAACTGACTTTTTCACGCCAAAAACGGGTAAGCGCCGGGATGGTGTGGAGACCCAAAATGGCGGCGGCTCCCCTCAGCCGCATGGAGGCATGCAGGGAACAGGGGGGAGCTCAGAGCTGGCGCCTTTTACTGAGCGGATGGAGGTGATGTTAGCTGACCTCTCTGCAGCATTGACGACCAGGTTAGACACTGTGGCCACAGATATCAGAAATGACATTAGGGAGATCGGTGACAGGACCTCTAAACTGGAGGAAAAAATGTCTGAGGTAGCAGAGGCACACAATGACATGACATCTAAGGTGGAGGAGCTGAAGGAGAAACTGCACCACTGTACAAGAAAACTGGCCGACTTAGAAGACCGCTCCAGGAGACATAACCTTAAAATTCGGGGGGTGTCAGAATCGGTGACCACAAAAAACCTCCAAGAGTACGTGGTGGAATTTTTTTCATACCTCCTGCCTGATGCAGGCCCAGAAACGCTGCTTATGGACCGTATTCACCGACTCCCTAAGCCACCTTCGGCCCCTCCTCAAGCGCCAAGGGACGTCCTATTGAGGCTCCACTACTGTAAACCCAGGGAAGATATCCTACGAGCTCTGCGTACTTCAAATGCCTCGGGCCCGGAGTATGCCCACCTGACAGTATTTCCAGATCTGTCGCAGGCCACTCTTCAACAGCGACGACTTTTCCGCCCTGCCACGGTGGCGCTGCGGGAGGCAGGAGTGGGGTATCGATGGGTGTACCCCACGAAGTTGTTAGTCACCCGCGATGGAAAAATCACGGTGCTCTGCTCAGTGGCTGAAGCCCGATTTGCTCTGGAATCCTGGGGATTATCTTTCGCTGAGATTACAGAAAAACGCTCATCTCGGCCCAAACGGCTAGAAAAAGAATGGAGCAAGCGTTGAAGGTTCCACCAGGGACCATATTAGCAGGACATACAGTTGTGTTCAAAATTATTCAACCCCCACTGAAATTGAGTGTTTTGTCCAGTTTGACATTGATTTTGATCATTCAGTCATCTTGCTTACAATTAAATCAAAGAGGCACGTGTAGGTCAGACAAATATAACATAACATTTATAATGAAATAACCACAAATGTCTTTTCTGTGCTCACATCATTATCAGTTTTATTCAACCCCCAAGTGACATTCAATCTTAGTACTTAGTACAACATCCTTTTACAGTTATAACAGCTTTTAAACGTGAAGCATAGCTTGACACAAGTGTCTTGCAGCCATCTACGGGTATCTTCGCCCATTCGTCATGGGCAAAAGCCTCCAGTTCAGTCACATTCTTAGGCTTGCGCACTGCAACTGCTTTCTTCAAGTCCCACCAGAGGTTCTCAATCGGATTTAAGTCAGGTGACTGCGATGAAAAACAAAAATTGGTGGTGTTGCGCTAAAAGAAAGTAAAAAAACTTATGTATGGTCTATTTTGAAGGCATGCTATACTGCACAGCAAAAAGAGAAAGAAAGTTCTATTTCTCTATAGTTCGTTCAATGGATATCCAGTCTCTGTTGTAGAAAGGATTTTCAGTAAAATCTTCCAAAACTTTGGAACGAATGACCACTTCTTTGGTGAATCTTCATTAAAAAGTATATATCTCGGAAAAAGAAAAACTCGATAGTGTTATACCGTTTATTAATGTATATACAAAACTACTGACATAATATACGTACAGAAAAAAGAGGTAGTGGGTTTAGGATTTGATCTCACCCACTGCCAGATAAAACATCACGTCCCAGTCAAGCCTCTATAGACAAAACCACCCGGAGCTCCCGGGCTGCTTCCAAGGTGACTGCGATGGCCACTCCAAAATGTTCCAGCCTTTAATCTGCAACCATGCTCTAGTGGACTTGGAGGTATGCTTGGGATCATTGTCCTGTTGAAAGGTCCAACGTCTCCCAAGCCTCAGGTTTGTGACGGACTGCATCACATTGTCATCCAATATCTCCTGGTACTGAAGAGAATTCATGGTACCTTGCACACGCTGAAGCTTCCCTGTACCTGCAGAAGCAAAACAGCCCCAAAGCATGATTGACCCCCCGCCATGCTTCACAGTAGGCAAGGTGTTCTTTTCTTCATAGGCCTTGTTCTTCCTCCTCCAAACATAGCGTTTCCTCCTGTTTCCAACCCCAACCCTCCCAGATTGTGAGTTCCTACGGGAATAGGGCCCTCATCTCCTCCTGTACTGTTTGTCAAATGTTGTTCAATGTATTGTAACCCTGTCTATACTGTGCTTATTGTACAGCGCTGCGGAATATGCTGGCGCTTTATAAATAAAGAATAATAATAAAATAATAATGGGCCCAAGCAGTTCTAATTTTGTTTCATCAGTCCACAGAACACTATCCCAAAACTTCTGTGGTTTGTCCACATGACTTTTGGAATACTGCAGTCGACTCTTCTTATTCTTTGGAGACAGCAATGGGGTGCGCCTGGGAGTTCTGGCATGGAGGCCTTCATTACGCAGTGTGCGCCGTATTGTCTGAGCTGAAACTTCAGTACCCACATCTGACAAATCTTTTCTCAGTTCCTCAGCAGTCACACGGGGACTATTCTCCACTCTACGCTTCAGGTAGCGCACAGCAGTCGAAGTCAGCATCTTCTTTCTGCCACGACCAGGTAGCGTTTCAACAGTGCCCTTTGCCTTGAATTTGCGAATGATGCTTCCTATGGTCTCTCTTGGTATGTTTAACATCTTTGCAATCTTCTTATAGCCATTGCCCTTCCTGTGAAGAGTAATCACCTCTTCTCTTGTCTTCCTGGACCATTCTCTTGACTTCACCATGTTTGTAACCACACCAGTCTAGAAGGAGCTGAGTATCACAGTCATTTTAAAGCTGCCTAATTGGTGCTTATTATGCTTTATTGCTGCTCCGTGACATCCACAGGTGTTTTCAATACCTGATTGAAAACACTTGAATGAACCTCTGTTCTTCAGAGTGGTAGTCTTTAAGGGGTTGAATAATTGTGTCAATGAAGAATTCACAAAAGAAACATTTACTACTGTATTACAAAACCAATTGATGTCATTTTAGTTGCATATGGTTCTTTAAAAAGTCCTTGTAGGATTTCATTCTGAATACAATTACAAATGTCACTAAATTCCCTAAAACCCTTTACAGCATTGGGGGGTGAATAATTTTGAACACAACTGTATATCGGGCATACCGAAATGTTCGAAAAGTTCCGTTTTCCGTAACCATTGTTTATTAAGTAATCCGCTTATATAAGTTGATGGTTTATATTATATTGCTGCCTTGCTGCGCTGTTGCACAATGAGCTGGGCTTAGATGTTGGTTGATCCTAGCCACGGATGTCACCCCTCTATTTTCCCTCCTCCACGGAGGAGTGTGGGGCTCTGCTTCGGAGAAGAGCTCTACGGGAGAGGTGTTTACTTTTTGTATATAGTTTTGCCACGGCTGTGGCTGTTATCCCTGTTTTTGGATACTGTGTTCCCTTCCCCCCCCCAGGGCAGAGGTTCTCTAATGGTACGAACGTGCTGGATAGGCTACGCGCATGGCGGACCTTGGACAGGGCACACGGGGTTTTCCCTAGCAATGACGCTCACTTACGATCCTCCATGAAGGTACTGACATTTAACGTTAAAGGTTTGAATCTACCTGTAAAGAGACACTCGCTATATAGGGACCTTCGCTCCCTAGACGTTGATGTAGTGTGTCTACAGGAGACACACTTCCGCCGACTGGACCATCCCCCGTTAAACGTCCCAGGGTTTGGCATACAATACCACTCTACTTATGGGTCCAAATCCAGGGGGTGTCCTTGTTAGTAAATAATAAAGTGGCCTTCCAGGCCCACCGAATACTCAAAGACACTAGAGGTAGATATGTTATTCTTGTTTGCACAATTAACTCGACCACGTACACGATAGTCTCTGTATACGCTCCTAATACATCACAACCCCAATTCATAGCACATGTACTACGTAAAGTATCAGAGGTACAGACGGGTATTCTAGTTCTATGCGGAGATCTGAATATCTGCATAGATCCGTCCCGGGATCGTTCGGCACCTAGCGACACTGCGAAGTCGGCTACTTCCCCGAAAAAATTTCAGTTGCTCTTACAGCAATATAACTTATATGACATATGGCGCTTGCTTCATCCCACTGAAAGGGATTATACCTTTCGCTCCCATGTTCATAATAGCTACACTCGAATAGACCACTTTCTACTGCCAGGCTCTGCCATATCTCAAGTGGAGGAATGTTCAATACTGGCATTAACTTGGTCTGATCATTCCCCGGTTCTACTGACACTAGCCGATGCGTATCGTTATCGCACTAGACCCCCTTGGAGACTACGTGATAACTTGTTAATGCACGAACCGGCGAAACAAGCCATCCAATTGGCACTAACACAATATTTTAAGGAAAACGTGACTCCTGACATTTGCCCTCTTACGGTCTGGCAGGCGCATAAATCGGTCATCCGAGGGATATGTATTGACTGGGCGACTAGATTACGGAAGATGTATGTGTCCAGACGCCTGGAGATACTCACTACTTTGCAGGAATTAGATGTAAAAAATAAATTGTCCCCTTCCACCGACGCGGCTGAGGCATTGGAGGAAGCATGTAGATCACTTAGGGACCTGGAGACGGATGCGTATTTCCGCTCCTTGTCCCGGTTGAAATCTTCCTATTATGCCCTTCAAAATAAACCGGGCAAGCTCCTAGCCCGACAATTGCGACCCCGAAATATGTCTCAAAAGGTAACAACCCTTAAGAGTGAACAGGGCCTGATATATAACCCATCAGTGATCGCTGACAATTTTGCCAAATACTATGAATCCCTGTATAACCTAGAAGCTACGGATCAGGCTCATCCGCCGGCTGTATCTGTGGTGGATGAGTATCTGGATACTGTACATCTCCCGTCCCTCTCGAGTCAACAAAGGGACATGCTCTCTTCCCCAATTAAGCGAGAGGATATAGCTGATGCTATCAAAAATCTACCTAAAAATAAATCCCCCGGTCTGGATGGACTCACCGGACACTATTACTCTACCTTCTCCTCACTTCTGGTGCCGCATTTACATGCTGGATATGAGATAGCATGGGAGAAGGGCTCTTTCCCGGTGGATATGCTACGAGCGCATATAGTCACCCTTCCTAAGCCGGGAAAGACCCCTGATCACTGCTCACATTTTAGACCGATTTCACTCCTGAACATCGATGTTAAATTATATAGCAAAATTTTGGCCAATAGATTGCAAAGGATTTTACCCACAATGGTGGGCTTGGATCAAGTGGGTTTTGTCTCCAGGCGTCAGGGTCCTGACAGCACTAGGAAATTGGTTGACCTATTGGAGGTCATGAGGCGGTCCGAATTGCCGAGTGTGATCTTGTCGTTGGACGCCGAAAAGGCCTTCGACAGGGTCAGCTGGGTGTTCCTAGACCGGGTCCTAAATAAATTTGGATTTCCATCTACATTTACAACCGCGATTCGGGCCTTGTATGATGCTCCTTCGGCTCGGGTGGTCACCTCGGGGTTTTTATCGGAGGAATTTGTGATTACTAATGGAACCCGGCAAGGGTGCCCATTATCCCCTCTACTGTACGCACTCATATTAGAACCCCTGGCGCAAGCCATACGACAGAATGACTGTATCCGCGGGGTTGAGGTCGGCCCTACAACTTACAAATTAAATTTATATGCTGATGACATACTCCTTACACTGACGGACCCTTCAGAATCAATTTCCGCATTACAACAGGAATTGGATCTATATAGTCAGGTCTCTTATCATAAGGTTAATCTTTCTAAGACGCAAGCGTTGCCTATTAATGTCCTAGCCGAATCACTGTCTGACCTAAGATCCCGATACACCTTCGCATGGAAGGCAGATTACATAACATATTTAGGGCTGCGTATCGCTCAGGATGCAGAAAGTATGTTCAAATGTAATTACATCAGGATATTGTCTGAAGTAAAATCATTGTTATTCCAATGGCGTAATCGAGAATTCTCTTGGCTGGGCAGGATGGCGGCGGTCAAAATGACGATCTTGCCGAAAATTTTATATGTATTCCGCTCCCTGACACTAAATATTCCCAGGACATTTCTAGACACGCTGCAGACAGTACTCATGTCGTACATCTGGAGACGCAAACGACCTAGAGTCCCCAGAACCCTGCTTTACTATAGGAGCCGGGATGGTGGCCTGAATGTCCCCTGTCTTAGAAAATACTATTGGGCTTCCTGTTTAGCTTCCTTGGGGGAAATGGTGCATGCCCATCCTATGCCCCAGTGGTTCACTATCGAATCTGCATACACCTCTGGACACATGTTATCGAATCTCTTGTGGTTAAAACCGAAAGAGAGACCCCGCATAATACACCCACTGCCCTCCACGTCTCTTTACTTGAGGATATGGGATCAGTGTAAACCTTTCCTCGCTCACCACGCCACAATACCAATGGCCATGCCCATCTCCTCACTCAGATATCTTATGCCTCACTTTAGGACATTCCCTTGGACAAGTAGAGGGGTTACTCACTTACATCAGCTATTTGTGCCGGCTGCCATCCTGTCCTTTCAAGACCTGCAGATCAAATATAAAATATTGCCTTCTATGTTTTTGTCATATATGCAGTTGTGTTCATTTCTTAAATCGCGGGAGGTTATGGAGGGACTCAGAGACACTTTGCCACTTCTCTCAGAAGCTGAGGTTTTTTGGTTGGATCCACATTCTACCTCCAAACCAATCTCGCTCTTTTACCGTATCATTTCCACCCCACAGAGGGCAACGAGATGGGCGTTTCAAACGGCCTGGGAACGAGACCTTGCTAAGGTCTTCACTCCTACTCAATGGGCAATGGCACACACATTTGCGGACAGAGCTTCAAAATGTGCTACATTGATAGAGACTCAGAGAAAATTGATGTACCGCTGGTACCTAACGCCTCACAGAATGAGCAAGTTTGCCCCGAATACCTCAGATCTATGTTGGCGCTGCTCCTCAGCACCAGGCACGATGGGACATATTTGGTGGCACTGCCCTCTGGTTGCCCCGCTTTGGAAAAACATTTCTACATTAGCCTCAGAAGCACTGGGTCACCCGGTCGCAAATTCACCGGAGATCTTATTACTGGGAATGATACACCTTCCACGCCAGCACTTGAAAATGTTTTTTATTATAGTTTCCACAACAATGCTACTTCTGGCTAGAAACTGGAGGACTACTACAGTTACGACGCTAAAACAACTTATTGCTCTATTAGACCAGTATCGAACATTTGACACCAAGGCAACTGCAGACTGTGGCCAATGTCCTCCCAAAAAAGATCCCTGGGCGATATGGGATATTCACAAGTTGTATGAGGCATGTGGCCTATGATAGGTCTTGTTGTACGGGGAAGGGATGGGCCCTTCCATGGTCCGCGAGAAGCCTCTGATACCCTCCTCTTTTCCTTTATATGCCTCAGTCGTTCGATGTTAACAGAATGATTTTGTTCATATGAGAGTCTGCCCTTCCTTCTTTCCCCCTCTCTTCCCACCCCTTATTTGGATTCTATTTGCTGTTCTTTTGCTCCTTTTCTGGTTTGTTTTGTTTTGTTTTGTTTCTTTTTACTCTTTTTCTTCTTTCTGGTTTTGTTTTTCATTGTAATGAAAATTGACAGTTTAATTACTGTGCTATAAGATGTAGGTTGGAGGGTGTTTATTCCTCTCAATGAAAGATTATTGAACCAACAGGAGGGAGGGGGAGGGAGGGAGAGAAGACAAAAGAGACATGGATATAAAGTTATGTCCTGACCTTTGCCCTTTTTCCTCCATCTTTTCCCTTCCCCCCTTACTGTTATCGTTTTTTCCCTTTTAAAGAAAAATGGTGGAAGTTGACATACACTATGTGAAATTGTATTTGTTGAAGTGCACTGTAACATCACTATCATAATGGATAGCGAGCTCGCTGTCCACAGAATGTATTGTCTTCTTCTCAATAAAAATTATTTTACAAGAAAAAGACCTGAAGCTAGTACATATCACCCACTGCCACAGCGCTTGCGTTTGGACTCTGCTTTTAAAAAGGTACCAGCGATCAACATGTCATCTGCAATTCTAATCCACAATCTCAACTTTAATCCTACTGTTAATATTTTATGCTTGCATCTATCTATTAATATTTTGGCTGTTTGTTTTTTGTTTCTTTTCATGTTGAATGTATACTCTGCTTTTTTAAACAAATGCTCTCAAATGGTTGCCCCTCCCTCCCATGTCGTAAAATATGCTTTCCCTCAACAGACCACATGCCCTAACTCAATGACCTCTTTCTCCTACAGACCTGAAGCTAGTACATATCACCCACTGCCACAGCGCTTGCGTTTGGACTCTGCTGTCCCTCCCTCCCTCCCCATCCACCCAGTGCTGGTCTGAAATTTGTAGCTTACTTTCCAGCTGCTCCCACTTTGCAAATCACCCTAATTAACCCAAGGTGTTAGCCCTTCCCATGATATGTTAATCTGTATTTTTGTGTTTTGTTTTTAATTTCTTGCATTGTATTACTTTGTATTTCTGTAACTGTAACACTTCAATGTTCTTGAACCCAGGACATACTTGAAAACGAGAGAAATCTCAATGTATCCGTCCTGGTAAAATCCTTTGCAAATAAATAAATGTTGATTTGACTCAACGGGTAAGAAACTAATGTCCAGCATCAAATTGCGATGAACTACTTTTGACTTGCCTTCTTCATCAATTAGCTTGTAAATGTTGGTTTGTAGATTCAAATCTTGTACAGTATAGACTGTAGGATCCCATATACCTGCAAGTTTCCTTTTTCCTCTTTCACTTTTGTTGGCCAGTAATACTCGATCTCCGATGTTGAGATTTGTTCCTTTGATCTTTCGATTGTAACACTTAGCTTGCTTTGCTTGTTGTTTCTCTGTATGTTTCTGAGCTATCTGCGTTGCTTCATGAAGGTACGTCATAAGTGAAGTTGCATAGCTGCTGTAATCTACAATTACAGGATCATGTGATACTTGTCCGAACATTACATCTATAGGTAACTTTGGAATACGACCAAACATTAGTTGGAATGGAGCATAACCTGTGGTTTCGTGCACTGTTGCATTATAAGCGAATGTCAAAGTCTGTATCTGTGCAGGCCAATTATGTTTCTCTTTGAGTGGTAAAGAACGAAGCATATTGCCTAAAGTTCTGTTAAAACGTTCTGTTTCTCCATTTCCCATCGGATGGTATGCTGTGGTATGCGACTTTGCAACACCTGCCAAAATTAACAGTTCTGCAATTAGGGTACTTTCAAAGTTAGTGCCTTGATCCGTATGGGTACGTTGTGGGAAGCCATAGACGCAAAAGATATTGTCCCATAACTTCTTTGCAACTTGTTTTGCTTTCTGATTGCTACATGGGAAGGCATGGGCCAGCTTGGTAAAATGATCTGTCACTACTAACACGTCTACAGACTGCTGTTTGTTATCTTCCGCACTCCAAAAATCTAAACACACCAACTCCATTGGGGTTGTAGTCTTGATACTTTGAAGAGGTGCTCGAGCAGATGGTTCTGGTGTTTTGGCCAAAATACACCTCTGACAACATTTAAAGTATTCCCTTATGTCATGTTCCATCTTCGGCCAGAAAAACCGTTGTCGGGCAAGCTGGAGAGTTCTTGACTGTCCCTGGTGTCCAGCCAAATCATGCACACCGGTCAAAACTTTAGACTTGAGACTCGCAGGAATGATAAGTTGGAATCTCTTGTGTGTACTTAAGGGGTCTCTAGAAACGCGGTAGATCACTCCATCTTGAATCTTCAACCGATCCCATTGTTTCAAAAGGACTAGAGCTCTGAAATCCATTCCAGCTCTCTCTCTTCCTGATGGACGTCTCTTCTGACTCACATAAGGCATAACCTGCGAAATCACCGGATCTGATTCTTGACATTGCCGAATTTCCTCAAGAGGGATTATCGGAATTTCATCGGACACAGACATTACGTTGCTCTGGATGAGTTGAATCTCCTGCATGGCCCTCAGTTCTGTTACTGTCTCCCACTGATCGTGAATGCTCAATTGAGACCTAACTGTTGCATGGTCACAGGATGCTGGATTCAACTGAAGTGACACTTGCTGACTGTTCACCTGTAAGCGAAATGTATCTTGAACTCCATCTTGATTGACGTCTTCAGCTTCAGCTAGTAACCTGTGGTATCTCTCTGATATCAGCCTTTGACTGACGGTCTTCACTAGTGGATCACGACTCAAAGCATCGGCTACAATGTTCTTTCTTCCAGCTATGTGCTTCAGGTCAAAAGTATAGCCAGAAAGCTTGGACACCCAGCGCTGCTCACAAGCATCGAGTTTGGCCTTGGTCAGTATGTAAGTGAGCGGATTGTTATCCGTCCATACGGTGAACGTGTGACCCTTTAACCAATGGCTGAACTTCTCACACACACTCCACTTCAAAGCTAAAAATTCCAGTTTGTGTGCTGGATACCTCTTCTGAGAATTACTTAGGGCCTTGCTTGCAAATGCAATAGGACGCGCCTTCGCCTCGCCTGCTGGTATCTGGGACAATACTGCTCCAAGTCCATCCAAGGATGCATCGATTGACAAAATTAACGGTAACGAAAAATCAGGATGTGTTAGGACTACACTATCTAGTAGGTTCTCCTTCAACTTAGAAAGGGCTTCATCACACTCTGGGGTCCAATCTGTTGCCTTCAATTTTCTGTAGGTACCTGCTTTAACTCCTATCCTACCCTTAATTCTTCTCTTCTGTCCTGCTGTAAGGGAAAAGAGTGGCTTAGCTATGGACGAACAATTTGGAATGAAGTGCTGGTAATAGAGGATCATCCCTAAAACGGACTTGATTCTTCTTACAGACGGTGTACACTCATCTTCTTCCATAAGATCGAACTTTGATATTTTGGCAATGACCTCCACCTTCGAAGGATCAACAGCAATTCCGTCTTCATTGATAATGTGCCCTAGGAACTTGACAGATGACTGCATCAGATGGCACTTCTTCGGGCTCAACTTGAGGTTGTAGTCCCTCAATCGCTGAAACACCATCTCCAGTCGCTCCAAGGCTGCTTGCTCATTGGGTGCAAATACTAATAAGTCATCTAAATAACACAGTAGGCTGCTGAAATTCAGATCTCCAAAAATACTCATCATCATTCGCATGAAAGAGGCTGGACTATTACACAGTCCCTGAGGCATTCTATTGTACTCATGAAGTCCTACTGGAGTCGTGAAAGCTGTATATTTCTTATCCTCTTCAGCCATGGGGATGTTATAGAAGCCTGATGTTAGGTCCATGGTGCTGAAGAGTGTATTTCCACCCAATGCGACCAGGCAGTCGGACTGATGTGGGAGTGGATGTGTATCCTTGATAGTTCTAGCGTTCAACCATCTGAAATCTGTACAAATCCTCAGACCACCGTCCTTCCTCCAAACGAGTACCAAGGGTGAAGCATATTCACTCACAGATTTCCGAATTATTCCTTGCTCCTCCATTTCAGAGAGAACTTGGCATAGCTTTTGGTAATGACCTGGTGGTACTCGCCGATACGGCAATCGAAACGGTCGATCGTCTGTTAACCGGATACGATGCACAAAGTCTCTAACTTCTCCGCAATCCAAGGCATGTTTTGAGAAAACATCATGGTAGTTTTCAAGCAACTGAACAAGCTTGGCTTTGCCTGTATTTCCTACCGAGCAGGAATCAATGTCAAGGTCACTAAGACCTACAGATTTTAGTCTCTTCTTGAGATCAGTCATAGCACTGGGTTGCTGATGACTCTCAGGTGCGAGTACTTGAGTATGACTGTAACCCTGTAGCAGCTCAAAATCTTCCACAGCCAAACACGGGGATACATCTGCAAGTTTGCAATTCCTCCTGAGCGTCACTGGCTTGTCTGAAAGGTTGGTAACTTTGAGAGGGACCCAATAATCTCCCCACAACGGTGTGACAACTCGGCCAATCATTATGTTTCGTGGCATAGTCCTGGAAGAAGTAGCTTCCACAATCACTGTACTTCCCGGTGACATAACAGAATTACTCGGCAGCCGTCCCCAGACAAGGTGTTCTGGTTTGGCTGCTAAAGTAACTGACTGTTGTAGCTTAACAGTTCCTACTTTATCTGGTGGATTTCCACCCCTCCAACGACATGTATTCGCCATAACATCTAGAAATTGTTCACAAAACGGAGACGACTCTGTAGCATTGTTAGACAGTATCCTCCAGTAGTCATCACTGATCTTCATCCTGTGCATAAGGAATTTGATCACGTTGGTACCGATGATCAAGTCCACCCTTTGTCCGGGTACAACTAAAACAGGAACCATACACCTCTCACCATATACTTTCAGTTCAACTTCATATATACATTTGTGCTTAGTTTCTTTACATCCACATCCTATTAGCATGATCTCTTGGGACATTGATGTAGACTCCTGCAATACCTTCTCACTCAGCATCTTCTCTTCTGCTGCCTCACTAAAGGTACACGCCATAGATCCTGAATCTAGCATTCCCATCATCTGGAATTTGTTATTGACACAAACCGGTGCATAAAATAATTCGTTAAATGCTTCAAGAGTCTGCATATTCTGTGCAATTACCTTGACTTCAGCTGGTGCTCGTGCACATGCGCTCTCATATACTTGTTCAATATCTGTGGTTCTGAGGGTTTGTTCGGCCCTACCCACACGTCCCCTCTCCAGGTGTGAGTTGTCTAGTTTAAAGCTGGTGCATTCTGCGACGACTGAGCAAATCGGTTGTTGCTACTGAACTGAACATTTGCACAATCCCTACGTGTGTGACCAGGCTTGTAGCAACTGAAGCATAACTGATGTCGTCGACAATGTGCTAGAGTGGAGTGTTGGTGTGACTGACAGACCTTACACGCTCTCATAGGTGGTCGGCTCGGTTGAAGATGTCTTGCTTCTGCTTGGTTATTCTGAGACAGGGCACGGTCAAGCAAACTTATCAGTGTCTTCATGCAGTTTCCATCATTCTGTGAAAAAGACTGGGTACTAGCATTAGCTCGGTTTGGTGAAACAACAGAATCACTGTTCACGATTTCGCTCTCATTAATTGACTGTGAATGGACTGCGGCATTTCTCACAACAGCACTACACTTCGACTTAACTATTAACTGTTCCTTCTGTTCAATTTGGTACCTATCGAGATGTTCTTGTACCTCACCTGCGGTCCATTTATCAGGAGCTTTAAAACGAAAGATGGCTGACAAAGTTGGGTCTGGACAGTGCTTAACAAACATCATTGCTGCTTCCTGACATGGATTGTCTAATTTACGCCCTAATCTGATTAAAGCTTCCTCGGCAACATCAACAGCTTTGTTTAAACGGACCCAATATTCAACTGGACTTTCCCCCATAACAGGTACTGTGGCATAAAAATCTGCTAACGGCATGTAGGAATAACTGGTTTCACTAAATGTTGTTTCAGAATATGGAATATTACCTTGGGGTTCTCGGAAGGTTTTAGAGAAGTGTTACTGCGCAGGGTGATTATTACAATGTCCTTGGCCTTTCCCATTAACCTGGAAAGAATTTCGTTACAATGCTCCACTACGGGTACACCCCTTTTTCGTAAATAAGTGCCCATTAACTCTTCCCATTCATGTACACTAAATTTATCTGCACAATCTCCTCTGAACACAGGCGGCTCTTTTGCTTCAGACGGCACAACAAGTTTAACTCCTGTCAAATTAAGCGAAGGGATTTCTGAAAAAGACTGCTCTGCACCTGAACTCGACGTTCGTACATTGCCGGTTTCTCTCCCTCTACTCGCGTCACCATCCTGAGCAGAAATTATACTGTGCCCTACCTCCTGAGCAATTTGTGTAATGAAATTGTACCATGCTGGATCCTTTAAATCTGGGCTGGTCAGTACTGGGTCACCTCCTGACTGGTTAGGCGTTCACTCAGTTACCCTAGTGGAACAAAACTCGGGTGATGTTCTTACAGAGTTACCCCTCACTGCAACAGGTGTACACGGCTGATCACTAAACAGTCTTCCCCTGCCCATACTTGGGTTTGGCATGTTTCTATCAGCATTAAAATCAATTCCACTGAAACCATGCGCCATTATTGCTTTAACCTTCAGAGGAAATAAAAAAACTTAAATTACAAAAACCTGCCCGCTGCTGCACCGCTGCAGCCACTGCAACCAACTCCGAGGAGTTACTCATTGGACTCTCAGGAGAGTGACTTGAGTCCCACTGGCATTGCATATCTAAAGAAGTGTCCTGTGCATGTAAGTGCGCCATTTTGTGTTACAGTTCTTTGAAACCTTTACTGGAGTGCAGCTCCCACCGGCGATCAACGACATTGATCCTTAGATGAAGATCCACACCACGGAGAACGGAGACTGATCTTCATCCGAGTCACGGCACCACTGTGACCGGCCTACACCCTCACCGCCCGTTCGTAATGATGGACTCTGCGTTGTGTTGTGTGTTGGTGTGGTGCAGCAAGGACGAGACCGGCAACATGTGACTTTTTTGGGGAACGGATTTTACTTCAGGCGACTCCTCTGCCTCTGGCGCCGCTTCTCCTCTGAATAAAATAATATACATATATACAGGAATGAATATATATATCAGGAGACGTTCCACCTCAGCTTCTCAAACATTATATGAATAACCATATACATTGATTAACAAAATTATTTACAAATGACAAGACAAATACACAATAAGACATAAAAGTAATAATAAACGGGAACATACCTGAATAAAATAATATACATATATACAGGAATGAATATATATATCAGGAGACGTTCCACCCTGTACAACAAAATATAACATTACGCTATGTACAGAACCCCCCTGATCACAATATACATGAAAAACCTGCACATTCTACCTATATACACTTTTATTCAGGACATCTAATAAAATAAACAGCCTTAAGTTTAGTGGAGCATATAGAAACATAGAAACATAGAAAAATGTCGGCAGATAAGAACCTTTCGGCCCATCTAGTCGCCCAATTACATGGATACTTTACCTGGATTTATCTTTTGTTTAGGATAGCCTTATGCCTATCCCATGCTTGCTTAAATTCAATCACTGTTTTGGCCTCTACCACTTCAACTGGAAGACTGTTCCATGTATCCACCACCCTCTCAGTAAAATAATGCTTCCTGATGTTACTTTTAAACCTTTGCCCCTCTAATCTAAGACTATGTCCTCTTGTTTTGCTACTTTGTTTCCTTTTAAATATACTCCCTTCCTCTACCTTGTGGATTCCCTTTACGTATTTAAATGTTTCTATCATATCTCCTCTGTCTCGTCTTTTTTCCAAGCTGTACATGTTAAGATCATTAAGCCTTTCCTGGTAACTTTTCTCCTTCAAGCCGTACACCATTTTAGTAGCCCTTCTCTGAACTCTCTCTAAGATGTCTATATCCTTCTGGAGATACGGTCTCCAGTACTGCACACAGTACTCCAAGTGAGGTCTCACCAGTGCTCTGTACAGTGGCATGAGCACTTCCCTTTTCCTACTGCTAATACAGGCTCTCCCTACACAACCAAGCATTCTGCCAGCATTTCCAAGCATTCTGCCAGCATTTGCTGCTGCTCTATTACATTGACTACTTACCTTTAGATCCTCTGAAATAATAACCCCTAAATCCCAACCCTCAGATGTATCAAATATTCTATATTCAGCCCTTGGGTTTTTACGTCCCAGGTGCATTATCTTGCACTTATCCACATTAAAACTCAATTGCCACAGCTCCCACCATTTTTTTAGTTTACCTAAATCATTTGTCATTTGGCTGATCCCTCCAGGAACGTCAACCCTGTTGCAAATCTTTGTGTCATCAGCAAAAAGACATACTTTTCCATTAATACCTTCTGCAATATCACTAATAAAAATATTAAAGAGAATGGGTCCAAGTACAAAAGGATAGTTATAGAACACTATAACAGGGACATGGGCCTAACTGCTGCAACTCAAAAACGAAAGTAAAAAAAGAAGACAAAATACCTGTTTTAACATGGATTCTAATCCAGCTATACTATATACATCTTTGATAAGAGGATTCTATAGGATTTTATAGGGTTTTCTAGCTCTTCCTGCTTTAAGCAGAGAGCCTGTCAGACCTCTTACCTCTGCTTCTCAAGCCTCACGTGCTCTGATAAGCCCGGGAAGGAAGGGAACTGCCTAGATCTAACTAGCAGGGAGTGATGTCACCCCTCATTACCATATTAACCCCCTCATAAAAACGGCTGCTCAAACCAAATATAAAAACTACTCACAACAACCCTTTAAAGAACCTAATGCCCCTGGGACTGGAACATATCTATTTTTGTAAGGAATTCATGTAATACACATATAATGTTCCTTAAAGACACACACACATATATTTATACAGTACACACCTGTTACATACGCATGATGTGAGCTGGCCTGGGCAATATATATATATGCATGATGTGAGCTGGCCTGGGCAATATATATATACGCATGATGTGAGCTAGCCTGGGCAATATATATATACGCATGATGTGAACTGGCCTGGGCCTGGGAAATATAAATACACGGGTATACAGAAAATTGGAGTGTGACAGACAGACAATGTTAAAGAGAAATACAACCTCCAGATATCCCAGACATCTCTCCCTTGGGCGTCTTGACAACGTAATGAAATATATATGCAAAAACGGGAATCTGTAAAGGTGAAAAACGACAACTCATAGCGCATACAGATATGAATTTTTACAGGAGATGCCCCTACTAGGATAGCACTCACAAGATGAATAATCTTTAAAACTTATCGTCTCAACGGAGATTCTGCCCCACATCTGTCGCTCTTGGAATTTGGATCTGGAAATCCTTGCCGCCACAGGAACCACCAAACCACCATCCAGAGTAAAAGCAGAAAATTTATTTGGGGTGTACAAAATAAAACATAAAATAACATAAAACAAGGATCCAACGTGTTTCGTGTGATAAACGCACTTCCTCATGGATAAAACAATGAATACAAACAATATATTACTGTTCATCAAATGGTCTCTTT
The DNA here is from genome assembly GCA_009667805.1 of Leptobrachium leishanense. NCBI lineage: Eukaryota > Metazoa > Chordata > Amphibia > Anura > Megophryidae > Leptobrachium > Leptobrachium leishanense. The sequence continues at coordinate 20,561 of RXON01005268.1, forward strand.
TTATATTCTCCCAAAAAAAAGCCAGTTTTTCATCTTCCGGTCCCTCCTCTTGGCGTGCGTTCCACCTTTGGGACGCACCGGAAGTGACGTATCTCCTCGTATTCATCTTGTGAGTGCTATCCTAGTAGGGGCATCTCCTGTAAAAATTCATATCTGTATGCGCTATGAGTTGTCGTTTTTCACCTTTACAGATTCCTGTTTATGCATATATATATATACGCATGATGTGAGCTGGCCTGGGCAATATATATATACGCATTATGTGAGCTGGCCTGGGCAATATATGAAGGATGAAAATTTGCAAAGGATAAGGCACGCAAAGTGAAATTTTGATGTGTCTGAAATTGAAACTTACGTGACATCTCTTATTTTTTTTTCCGTTAATTTATATTTGTTCAATACAGTTAATTTTAATTTGTTTAATAGAGTTAATTTAAAATGGTTTAATACAGTTTATTTATATTTATTTTACCTTTACTATTGGTGCTTTTCAAACTTTATTCTTAAATAAAAAGAAATTTAGCAGTTTCATGTTGTCGCTTTTTTTTGGGGTTTTTTTGGGGGGGTGCAAGTAGCTGGTCTTGCCTAGGGCGTAAAATAGTCTAGCACCGGCCCTGACCGCAGGGTCCACCCCTGCACTCTTCCACAATACCACAGAGGGGTTACTGTATGATGGCACTTGCTGGCCTGGCACCAAAGGCACAATATTTGGGTGCACTGACGTCTTTACCAGATTCATATCCTCAGAGGGGTTACGGTGTGACGGCACTGTTGCCGACGCTAAAAGGCCCAATTTTAAAGCACCTATTGTTACTTTCATCCAAAGCCTGCATAAGTTTCACCATAATTTAGCCAAAAAATCACTAAACTTTTTCTGCACGTCCTAAAATGTCTTTTCATACAGGCTGCCGCCCCAAGTAGTTGTTTATGGATAGATTAAAGGAAAAGCATTTACCGTCATTTGAAACGTCATATTTTGTTTTTTACATATTTCTAAACATCCTAGAAATCCGCCACTTCACAGGCAGGTTATGGGGACCTCCTAGGCACGATATTTGAAGGAATTTTTCGTTTTTATTTTTAACCCTTATTTCATGGAAAACTCACTGTCCCTTTAACCCCTTCCCGACCGCTGACGTACCCTGTACGTCCTGTGTTCGGGTCTCCCTTAGACCCGATGACGTACAGGGTACGTCAGCAGCGCCAAATCCCCCTCCCGCCCGATACTCACCTCCCTCGTCGGATCCCACGGCGATCTGACAGGGAGGAAGCCTGCCCATGTGATTTACATGGGCAGGCGAGGCTGATGACGTCGCCACGCTGCGTGGTGACGTCATCAGAAGGTGCCCCCATGTGTTTCAATGGAGGGGAGTGGGGGCTCCTTCGGAGCCCTCTATCTCCCCAACCATTGAAGCTAGGGAGATGCCGTTTGCACCGCTGGAGAGGGGAGAGCCTCCCCTTTCCAGCGGTGTATGGCATTAACAGTTTCGCCGCCGGATCGCATTTCGGCGCCAATTGGCGCCAAAACGCGATTCAAACCTGGAGGGGGGCTGACATCTTGGATGTCAGCCAAGCCTCCAGGTCCCCCCCCACCCACTGACAACCTCACCATATGTGTGAGGATGTCAGTGGGCCAGTTAACCCTCTAGCTGCCATGTAGAGATAAGGGGATCCTAAGGATCCCTTTATCTCCCGATCCATGGCAGCTGGATGGTCATATTTTCCATCATTTGAAAGGCCTGATCATGGCCTTTCAAATGATACCAAACATGACCAGGTTTGGTTTTTAAAAAAAATAAAAAAATAAAAATTAAAAAAAAAATAATAATAAAAAAATTAAATAAAATAAAAAAATGTGTTTTTTAAAAAAAAAAAATTTGTCTGGGGGGGTTTAATTAAATAGGACCTAGGCTGACATCTGAAAATAATTAGCACAAAATGGTCAGAATGAGCGCAGCGCACATAGGTGAACTGGCTCAGCAGTGAAAGGGTTAAAAGGTAAAAAAATGTAAAAATTGGGTATTTCTATTCTCGGGATAAAATTTGGAAACTATTTAGCCGGGGTCTTTATTGGTGGTTGTAGCTTTAGGGGATTAAATTACGAAAAAGTGTGTTTTTACCATTTTTTTCATCATATTTCATATTTTTTTTATAGTAAATTATTGGATATGATGGAAATAATGGTATTTCTAGAAAGTCCATTTAATGGCGGGAAAAAGGGTGTATAATATGTGTGGGTTGAATAAACGAGTAAGAGGAAAATTTGACCTAAACCCTAACAGCGCAGAAACGTAAAAACAGCAGCGGTCACTAAAGGACGGATTTGTGTAAAACCGCCCGGTCACTAAGGGGTTAAAAACGTTTTTTTTTTTACTTTTTGTCCTTGTTTCCTGTTCCCCAGGGCACTACCCGGACCCCCATACACCTTTTATGGCAAATATCTAGCATATATGCCCTCTTGGAGGGCACTCTAAAAACTGAATTTTGAGTCCCATTGACTTGCATTGAGTTCGAGTTCGAATGTGAACCGAACTCGGGGGTGTTCGGCTCATCCCTAGTTACCACTAATCAATTAGTGGGTTATTAATTTAACACTTCATTCTCATCACAACCAGAAAATCACTTTATGACTTTTATACAATTATTATTATTTTGTTTTGTGTAAAATATTTTTTATTGGCACATCATATAATATACATCACAGAAGAGACAGTAATGAATAATTTGCAACAAAGCATACACCAATCAAAATGTCTCTAGACCATATCCATTGCCATATTTTTGTAAGACAACAAATAACGAAAAATAAAACAACTATATCTAAGAAAAAAGTGATCACCTCAATAAAATGGACAAATGGAAAATTGTTTTTTGAGCATTGGTGAAGTTAGTATCAGATTGTCACGCCACCTTAACGAAATAGAACCGGATTCGGAATGTATTCCCCTTTCCAGACACCAACACCGGTCCGTCTTTCTTACGAGACCGAATTATCCTCCTCCAATGCCCTCTCTGGCGCATTAATCGAATGGAGATGTGATGACCATGGGCGCCAAATCGCATAAAGAACATCATATTTACCCAAACTATTATAATGTGCTTCCTCTAAAGCTTTGATCCCCTCTATTCTCAAAACCCAATCCCTTACAGTGGGCGGACAACCCCTCCTCCAGTACAATGGGATAAGTGCCCTCGCAGCAGCTAGCAAAATTGCTAAGAGAGAGTTTCGAAAGGAGGATATCGAAAAGGTCAGGACATTGAGCAAATAGGCCGAGGGAGTAAATGCTACATCCAATCCCCCCAATAGCGATATCTCTTGTGCAACATCTGACCAGAAGCGAGCAATTTTCGGGCAAGTCCACCATATGTGGACATAGTCACCTCTGGCCGCCTTGCACCTCCAACATAGATCCGGTAGCATCGGATCCATAACATGCAAAACAGTTGGGGTAAGATACCATCTCAAAAACAATTTACAGTTCGATTCACGAATCGCCTGACTCCTAGACGCGAAGTACGTGAGTTCGAAGGCCCTAGACCACTCCTCAGCCGAAATGTCAACTCCCAAGTCATTCTCCCACTTTTCGGTACAGAAGGTTTCAAATGGGCCAATTGGGGCAATCTCTCCATCAACCATGCAGTGGACCATAGAAAGTGACTCAATTGGGCATATTGGAATCTCACCATAGACCTGGTCGCGACGTCTGGGGCCACTAACCATTCTAAAGGTAGCAAGCTATCGTCTTCTACTACCGCCTCAAGTGGTATATATGGTTTTGGTAATATCCCATCTAGGAAAGTAGGAGTCAATCCTGGTGTAAACAATGGGTTATGTGTGAAGGGCACCAAACGTGAGGTTATTGTAGTCAGTCCTAAAGTCACTCCGTGTTTCCTCCATAGCCGCAGCAGAGGGCCCAACAGCAGGTGCAATCTTATTCCCAGTCTCGTCGCCGGCGCCGACTGCCAGGGCATGGAGGATAAGGGCCAAGAGATTCCCACTTGCAAAATGTCTTCCCAAATCTTACCCATTGTCCCCTTTGTCAAGCCGTACAGAATAGAAAAAAAAGCTGCCAAATAGTAAAAATAAACATGGGGCATGCCCAGGCCACCCTTTCCCACCGGTCTGGTCAATTCGCTATAAGATATCCTCACCATACTCCCACACCAGACATATCCCGGGAACGCCTGTCTCAGGTCAGAAAAATATGTTTGAGGTACATGACTAGGGAGGGCCTCTAACAAATATAACAGTTGGGGCAGTATATTCATACATAGGACATTAATCCGTCCCAACCAGGAGATATGGGGCAAGTTCCAGTCACGGAGGTCTCCCTTAATTTGTCGTAGAAGGGGAACAAAATTTAAATGAAATAAGTTGTCCAGGTGCGAAGATAAACGTATGCCTAAATATGTCCATCCGGAACCCACCTCATTCCATATCTAGTACGAATAGTTTCAACCATGGGTCACGAAAGTTGAACTCCCAGGAACTCACTCACGTTAATTTTATATCCCGAAAAAGCTGCGAACGCATCTAATTCTGTCATCAAAGCCGACACTGAGGAGATGGGATCTGTTAAGGTTAACAACAGGTCGTCCGCGAATGCGGCCATTTTCAACTCATGGCTTGGAATAGTGACTCCTCGTATCGCCGGATTATCTCTAATCACCCTCAATAGGGGTTCCAAGTACAGCAGGAACAAGAGAGGGGACAAAGGACACCCCTGTCGGGTCCCATTATGGATCACCAACGGGGTCGATTGTCTGCCATTGACCCGCACTCGTGCCTGCGGGCAATCATAGAGTGCCGCAACCACGAACACCATCTATTGCCAAAACCCAATCCCTCCAACACCTTAAAAATATATGACCAGTCCACTCGGTCAAAAGCTTTTTCAGCATCAACCGATTGGACTAACAGAGGCTTATCCCCAGTGGAAGCGTGATGAATAAGGGAGACTGTGCTCATGGTATTGTCACGAGCTTCCCTCCCCGGTACAAAACCTGGTTGATCCCGGTGGATCAATGAGGTCAGAAGAGGCTTAAGTCGCAAGGTTAATATTTTCATAAATAATTTTAGGTCCACATTGATTAGAGATATGGGCCTATAATTAGCGCAATCCAATGGGTCCCTGTCCGGCTTCGGTATCACAGATATAGAGGGAAGGAGCGCTGCAGGTGGAATAGGCGAGGTGTCTGAAATAGAATTAAAGGCTTTAACAAATCTAGGGCCCAGAATAGATCCAAAAGTCCTATAATATAACACCGTAAACCCGTCAGGGCCAGGACTCTTACCCAAGGGCGTCAATTTTAAAGCCTCAGTAAATTCTGTTAGTGTGATTGGGGTGTCTAGTTGTCGTGATACATTACGCGACAGGGTAGTTTTAATCGTCCTAGCTAAAAACGAGTCTACTGAGTGCTCCGGAACCGGTCTTTGGTCCATACAATATAAAGTCTGGTAATAAGCATGGAAGGCCTCCACAATGTCTTGAGTCGTATGGACCTCGGATCCTGTGCTAGTACGAAGTTTCTGAATAAAAGAGGCTTGGTATTGTTTCTTCAAAGCACGTGCAAGTAGCCTACCACACTTATTGCCTTGCGTATAGTAGGCATATTTCGTCAGTGTAAGGGTCCGCGCCACCTGGGCATTCATTATCTTCGCTAAATCCGACCTCAATAAAACCAATCTACGGAATGATTCAGGATTGAGATCTGATTTATGTGTCAATTCTAGGGCTGCTATATCCTTCATTAGTTCCTCAACTCTAGCGGTCCTCTGCCAGTGGTGTATTTTGGCCAAGGCCAACAAGGCCTAGGGCGGCACTTTCCAGGGGGCGGCGGCCTGCACTGGTGGCCCCACCCCTAAAATTAATTTTTTATTTTTTTTACTTTTGCAAAGTATTTTGCCAGGAAGGATACATTGAGATTTCACTAATTTTCAAGTATGTCCTGGGTAGTCAAGGCCTAGGCTTTCACTTTCCAGGGGGCAGCAAAAAACCTCACCACTAAATGGGTTACTCACAGAGCAACGAAATGACGCCAACATTTTGGTGTTCTGTAGTTCCCTGCACTTCGGGGAATAAAATTTCCCCACCCTGCAGTGAATTCACCATTCACCGCAGGGTCCCCAAAGTGCATGGAGTCGGCCGCTGAATGCTGCCACCGCAAACCCGTGGCCTGCTGTTTTCAAAAGAACTACTGAACGAAAATGTCTGGAATTAACATATAAGATCCTATGATTGATAATAAAAAGTTTTGTTACAGAAAAAAGAAAAACTGCTATTAAAAAAAAGGGGGGGAAATTTTGCTGAAAAATTACTAAACAAAAATCAAAGACTTTTTACTGCAGATTAAAGTAATAAATGGTTTATTAGATATTGCATAAAAAGGGGAATATTTTTAACATTGAAACCTATGGGGTTCGCCTGAATAAACCTGCTGATTGAAACCGCCAAACATCAGGGCATTTCACTGCCATTTCTCTGCTGTTTGGTGTTCTCGAGAATTGATTAACCATTACGTCTCTATGGGGATTTGCACTGCCTTCAAACAGCACCGTACTTGCTGGCAGTTCGCCAAACTTGTGTGTGAGCATATCACAGAGCAGTGGTGTACTCAGGGGAGTGGCAGAGGGCGGGCTGCCCCAGGTACCAGTGATTATTTGGATGTCATTAGGGGGTACTAGGAGGTGCCACTGTCATTGTGTGTCAGCTTTGAGCTGTGTTCTCAAACAACGAGCAAGGAGCAGGGCATTTGCATACGGAATAAAATCGAATAGAATAAAAATCCCCCTCTCCTCCCTCCATAGTTCCTCCCCTGCCCCACAGCAGCTCTAGGAGAGGGGAGGGGTGTGTGATTTGTGTGCAGAGAGAGAAGATGACAGTAAATGGCAGGTAAAGGGGGGGGGTATCAGCAGAATATGAAGCCCTGTCTGCTTACTGCTGTTTAAAGTGGACCTTTCCTTAACCAGCACTGCAGTGATAGAAATTTGTCATTGACCTGCCTGGCTCCTGGTGAGGCTGCGTGCGTGCAGGTCATGCGGTCCGGCCAGTCAGGTGGTACTGAGTCTCAGTACCACCTGACTGGCTGAACCACGTGACATGCACGCAGCTGCCCGCCCTTTCGTTAACACAGACTCTCACTCTATTCTGGACTGAACACCCACCAGGAAGGGAATCAAATCCACGGTGCCCCCTCTGGCAGTGGCACCCCACTGCTGACAAGATGGCTCCATGCACAGGCACAGCCGCGATACTATCTTGGCCTGGAGGGACCTCCTGCTGAGACCGTACACAGTCCCTGCTGACTCTGCACACAGCTCTACCAAGGACGGAGGCCGGTAAATATAGAATAAAGAATTGCTGTGTGCTCATATTCACTCGGTTTGCTGGGAGTCTTATTGCAGTGGATTCTGATGCACTCATACACACCGCACATTGCATTGCTGTGAGTTTTATTGCTGTGAATTCTGATACGCTGACACACACACACTGCACATTGCATTGCTGGGAGTTTTATTGCTGTGGATTCTATGATACACACTGCACATTACCGTGAGTTTTATTGCTGTGCAGTTCTGATATGCTCATACACAGTGCCCATTTCTGTGGGTTTTATTGCTGTGCAGCTCTGTGATACACTCATATGCAGTGCACGTTTCTGTGGATTTTATTGTTCAACCAATTAGAGCGGCTGTGATCCAGTATACTTGACATGCATTGGCTGTTCTTTGTAAAAATGCTTGAATTTAAACATTTCATAATTTTATTTATCTCAATAGATACATTTGAAATGGTATACAAAATATACAAGTAGGCGCTTGGTATCCACTTTTAATATAAAGAGAGGAAAAGGCGGAGCTCTACGAGGAAAAGGTGGAGCTTAAAGAGGAAGGGTGGGGATTAACCAGGAAGAGGTGTGCCCTTGACAGGAAGGGGTGCCTCAAATTTAAATTAGGGGGTGCACGAGTTTAGTCAGGCCTAGGGCAGCACAAAACCTAAATACACCACTGGTCCTCTCTCTCTTACGCCGTGAACCCAAATGGATAAGAGCGCCTCTTAACACACACTTATGGGCCTCCCATACCATTGCGGGTGCAACATCTTCAGTGTCATTGTCATGAAAGTAATTTTCTATAGAGGCAGTCACCTCCGCACGCGTCATGGGATCAGACAGCAAAGACTCATTCAAACGCCAAGCATTCTCAGTTCACTCCGAAGTTGGTATGGCTAAAGATAACATAAGGGGTGCATGATCTGACCATGTGATGGGACCTATTTTACAGCTGCGAACCATTTCCAAAGCTCTGTGTTCGACAAAAAAATAATCTAATCTAGAGTACTTCTTAAAGGCATGCGAGTAGAACGTATAGTCTTTTACCGCCGGATTAAGGAGACGCCAGCAATCCATAAAACGGTCCGCTAACAGGAGTTTACGAAATTGGACCCTTAAGGTGGGAACAGACAACCCCCCTCCCTGCACACATTCCGCCGACATATCCAATGATACATTACAATCGCCCCCTAAAATCACGAACCCTTCCTGAAATTCTGACAAATGGAGTAACACTTTCCGGAGAAATTTGGTTTGCAAGCGGTTCGGCAAATAAACATTCACAAAAGTCAACTTTGTATTACCCATCATCCCTTTAACCATCAATAATTGACCATGAGGGTCGGTGACCATGTCCAGCGGAGTAAAAGGCACATGTCTCGCAAAAAGAATTGCCTCTCCCCTAGATTTAGTTTCCCCAAAAATGACTGAAATAACCAGTCGGATAGCGAGCATTGCGAAAACCAGGTGCCGAACCTTCTCGAAAATGTGTTTCCTGAACAAAAATAACATCACCCTGCAGCCTCTGAAATTCCGCGAGAGCCTTAGAACGTTCGGCAGGTATATTAAGACCTCGGACATTCATAGAAATCAAATTCAAAGTGGCCATTTTAAAACTTTAGGGAAGGGGGCATGGGAGGAACCAGCCAATATCTCACAATATCTCGCCAATTAGTAAGAATGATCACCAAAAAAAATTAAAAAACAACGAGAACAAAAAACTCGTGAAATTGAGGTAGTGTAGACTTCTGATAGTCAATTATTATTATGTGATTATTAGCAAAACCCAGCAAGAACTGAAAGGTTTAAAGAGTTTTCACTCCTAGAAATCATTTAAACTGACACAAAATCCCCAAATTCCTCAAATTCTCACCCAGGAATTATTCCCATATACCCCAAATACAGCATGGAGCGGCTCGGTGAAGGCGGCAGTGAAGGTGTGTAAGTGTCTGACCGGGTCACACAGCTCATAAAAGGACAAACGTCCGGCCTTATAGTCCAGGAATATCCCAAATCTACGACAGGAAGAGGGTGAGGGAACTGGATGATATTACTGTCATGTGTCATATAATAATGATTAAACCAGCTGCTCCCCAAACCCCAGGACTTCTTATTGTCTCCGATCACTGACTGCTTTCCTCTCCTCTCTATACTGGGATAGGTCATCCCGACCATCCACACCCCTGATTCACTTCCCTCCACTTCCCAGTAATGTCGCCCTGAGGAGAAACTGCTGGAGCTTAAAACCTGAGCAAAATACTGAAATCTCTCTGGTGTTTCTGGGCGTCTCTGATTTATTTCTGACCAGGAAACAGTTTTCAAATCCCCTGATATAGAAACATCATTACTGGCCGTGTTTCCATCCAGTAACATGTCTGAAGCCGTGTTTACATCCAGTAACATGTCTGAAGCGTTGTTTACATCCAGTACGTGTCTGAAGCCGTGTTTACATCCAGTAACATGTCTGAGCCGTGTTTATATCCAGTAACATGTCTGAAGCCGTGTTTACATCCAGTAACATGTCTGAAGCCGTGTTTACATCCAGTAACGTGTCTTGAAGCCGTGTTTACATCCAGTAAAGCGTGTCTGAAGCCGTGTTAACATCCAGTAACATGTCTGAAGCCGTGTTTACATCCAGTAACATGTCTGAAGCCGTGTTTACATCCAGTAACATGTCTGAAGCCGTGTTTACATCCAGTAACATGTCTGAAGCCGTGTTTACATCCAGTAATATGACTGAAACCGTGTTTACATCCAGTAACATGTCTGAAGCCGTGTTTACATCCAGTATTCTGACTCAGATCGTTGTATAGCGATTTATCCCTTGCAGAGACCTCTTTGCCTGGCCTGTATAAGTAGATGCAATCACCGAGGACAATCCTTATCAGATAGCTGAACTCACCAAAACACTGTTTCTTTCCACGACTTGCTTTATTCCGTACATCAGGTTACAGCAGATCACAGGATACAGCAGATGATGGAATTATAGGTTTTTTGCGGTCAAAAGATGATTCTGTCCTAACATGAGGATGAACATACATGTGCTGCTGGATAACTACACCATGCTGCAGCTCTTACAAAAAGGAAGGGTGGAACTAAACACACACAGGAAGTGCATCATCATAAAGCGAGGGAGAAAAGAAGAAAAACATGTACAATACAGAAAGACCACTAGGTGGCAGCATAAGGCAACATAAGGATATCTATACACTATAAATCCCATCTAAATGAATAACTGTAACAGCACACTCCCCGTCTGGCATTGAAAATGTCACTATATATACATCATAACGGTAGTTATGCAAGCGCAAATAACGACAGTGTAATTTGCTAGATGTCTTGAAAACCTAAGTAAGTTCAGTCTCCAAGCGGTAAGAGCAAAATAAGTTCCGTGATAGGTCTGATAAAAGTCTTTACAGTTCCTTGTCTTGCGACCTTCACCTCCACCTTACGTACCTTACCATCATCGCTAGAGATGCTCTTTTTAATAAGTCCCATAGGCCACTCTATCCTTTCGGCTTGCTGGTCCTTGAGGAGAACGAGATCTCCAACTTGAACGTTCGGGTTCAGGCGTTGCCATTTCCTGCGTCCTTGCAGAGTGGAAAGATACTCCATCTTCCAACGATTCCAGAAGCAGTTGGCAAGGTGTTGTACTCGCTTCCACTGGTCGTAGCACATTTTTCCTGCTTTAAAGTTTCCAGGTGGAACAGGAACAGTCCCGAGTTTCTGGGTAAGAAGAGTAGCTGGAGTAAGGATGGTTGGGTTCTCTGGATCTGTAGACACTGGAACAAGTGGTCTAGAATTGATTATGGCAGATGCTTCTGCCAGGAAGGTGATTAGAATCTCATGGGTGAGTCTTGTGGAGTTCAAGTCCATAAGCATTGAGTCCAGTATTTTACGTGTAATGCCTATCATTCTCTCCCATGAACCACCCATGTGGGAAGAATGAGGAGGATTGAAAATCCATGTACAGCCCTTTTCAGCTAAAAGGTCTTGGATAGGCCTTGAGTTAAGCTGCAACTCTCGACAGGCTCCAACGAAATTAGTTCCACAATCAGATCTCAATGTCTTGACTGGACCTCTAATGGCGAGGAATCGTCTTAGGGCATTAATGAAACTTGAGGTATCCATAGATTCTATTACTTCGATGTGTACTGCACGCACACTCATACAGGTGAACATCACTGCCCATCGTTTACTATTTGCTTGGCCACCTCGAGTTCTGCGGGCTGTTACCATCCATGGTCCAAAGACGTCCAGACCGACATGAGTGAAGGGTGGGTCAGTGCTTACTCTGTCAGCTGGCAAATCTGCCATTTGCTGTTGCTGCTGTTTCCCTCTCAGTTTGCGGCACTGAACACAGCTGTGCAGTGTAGCTGTAATCTGTCTTTTTGCTCCTACAATCCAAAAGCCTGCAGCTCTTATGGCACCTTCTGTGAAGTGTCTACCTTGGTGCTTAACCCCCTCATGGTAGTGCCGTATGAGCAAAGTGGAGACGTGGTGGCGAGCAGGTATGATGAGAGGATTCTGTTCTTGCTCTCCCAACTTAGCCTTGTTTAAACGTCCACCGACCCTTAGCATGTCATTACTGTCGATGAATGGGTTCAAATTAGCAATTGGACTGTTTCTTAGAACGTCCGTCTTGTCACAAATGCATTTAATTTCTGAGCCGAAGACTTCCTGTTGTACACTGCGTATTATGATCAGTTCGCCTTCAGCAATATCCCTTGCAGAAAGAAACCTTTGGCACGTGTGCCAACCTTGACAGTGAGCCTCTGCGGGCTTCGTGTGGAAGCAGTGTGCAATATGGACTAACCTCGCGATGGTGCGTACAAGCCTTGTCCACTTGGAGAAACGTTCAAAGCGTTGACAGCCCAAGACGAGTCTTTGTGCAGTTCTGGTGAGAAGAGTCTTAACCTCAGGACGAATATCTGGATCTTCGTCAGGATTTTGAAGACCAAAGACGTCAGCTGTTGTTTCTTCTGGATGAGCCAGCAGGAAATCAGGACCTGTCAACCAAGAAGAATTTGCGAAGACACTTGTGGACACTGGCCTGGTGGCATGATCTGCAGGATTAAGTTCGGATGGAACATAATGCCATTGTTCAGGCTTAGATGTTTTCCTGATTCTTTCTACACGGTTGCTGACATAGACATAGAAACGTTTAGTCTGGTTGTATATGTAGCCTAAAACGACCTTGCTATCTGTGTAGAATTTGATGTCGTCCATCTGAACGTCTAGTTCTTGTAGTACGAAATCTGCAACTTCTACGGCTAGCACAGTCCCACAAAGTTCAAGCCTGGGAATTGTGTGTTCAGGCTTAGGTGCTAACTTAGCCTTCCCAAACAGAAATCCTATGTGGGTTTGATTGGAGGAGTCTCTTACCTTAAGGTAGGCGACAGCTGCTATGGCCTCTGTAGATGCATCTGAGAAGATGTGAAGTTCCTTTCTCTGACTTGTGGCAAGAGAAGCTGGAGTGTAGCAGCGTGGTATGTGAATTCCATCTAAGGCATGTAGAGATTGCTTCCAGGAATTCCATTTTGAAAGCTTGTCTACTGGTAGTGGAGCATCCCAATCTGTAATAGTCTCTGAGAGCTGTCTAAGTAAGGATTTACCCTGTATGGTAATGGGAGCCACGAATCCCACTGGATCGTATAAACTGTTCACCACCGACAGAACACCACGTTTGGTAAATGGCTTGTCTGCAGAGCCGACTTGGAAGCCGAAGGTGTCCTTTAATAAGTCCCACCGCAGGCCTAGGCTTCTCTGTACGGGTGGCATGTCCATTCCCAGATTTAAGTCCTTAAACCCTGTGGCATAGTCACCAGGTTGAAAGGCCTTCATGACAGCAACACTATTTGAAGCAATCTTGTGTAGTCTGAGGTTAGCTTCAGAAAGCATACCTTGTGTCCTTTGGAGCAGGTCTATGGCTTCTTCATTTGTGGGTAAGGATTTAAGTCCGTCGTCCACGTAGAAGTCTCTCTCAACGAAGTGTCGAGCATCTTCTCCATACTCCTTTCTCCGTCAAGAGCAGTCCTTCGTAGACCATATGTTGCAACAGCAGGTGAGGGACTATTTCCGAAGACGTGTACCCTCATGCGGTATTCAATCATCTCATTGTCCATGTTGTTGTCACGGTGCCACAGAAACCTCAGGAAGTCCCTATGGTCTTTTTGTACAATAAAACAATGAAACATTTGTTCAATATCAGCAGTTATGGCGACTGGCTCCCTTCTGAACCTCATGAGTACACCTACGAGGTTGTTGGTCAGGTTAGGACCAGTGAGAAGAACATCGTTCAGGGATATGCCTTGATGCTTGGCACTGGAGTCAAATACTACCCTGATTTGTTTTGGCTTACGTGGATGATATACTCCGAAGAAAGGCAGGTACCAGCACTCCTCATGTTCTCGAAGAGGTGGAGCTGGTTCAGCGTGATTATTGTCAAAGATCCTTTTCATAAAGGCGATGAAATGGTCCTTCATTTCAGGTCTGTTCTTTAGTGTTCGTTGTAGTGACTTGACTCTGGATAAAGCCTGTTCACGATTGTTTGGGAGTTTGACCCTTGCAGCACGAAGAGGTAATGGTGCTACCCAGCTGTTAGACTCATCCTTGAAGAATTCTTTGTCCATTACTTTGATAAATTCTCTGTCTTCAACTGATAAAGCTGTTTTGTTGTCATCGCTTGTAGTACAAAACACTGTGGTACCTAGGTTGTCATCACAGAGGATAGGAGTGACGTCGGACACGCAGATTATGTCAAGAGGCTTCTCCTTTACGTCATAATGGTGAGGACACGGTTTGAAGTGGGATACACGTCCGTTCCCTAACACGTGAGTTTTGAATGAGTGGATCTCAGATGACGTGTGCATTTTATCCAAGCATACATTGCCCACTATTACCCAGCCCAGGTCAAGTCTTTGTGCATAAGGGGCATCGTCTGGTCCGTCGCACTGTTCGCGTACTTTATGTACTCTGAGAATGTCTCTTCCTAGCAGGACCAAGATTTCAGCATTCATGTCCATTACTGGAATCTCATCTACAAGATGCCTTAAGTGCGGATGGTGATATGCAGCCTCTGGAGTAGGAATCTCTTCCCTTTCGTCTGGTATCTGGTCACATTCAACTAATGTTGGTAGGAGTATTCCCTCTCTCCCCTTGACGTGAGAGACCATAAACCCGTTGGCCCTTCTGCCGAAAGTCTCTACACGACCAGAACAGGTTCTGAGAGTATACGGTGTTGCGTGTCCCTTTATGCCGAAGATCTCAAAGAATTTAGGCTTAACAAGCGATCTGTTGCTCTGTTCATCTAATATGGCATACATCTTCGTGGCTTTCTCAGGTTGACCCTCTGGGTATATCTTGACTAGGCATACCTTGGCACAGCATTTGTAATCTAAGCCTTCTCCACAGACCTCCGTGCATGAAGAAGAAATATTCCCTATAGTCGGAGCATTACCTTGTTGCTCCCCGCCATGATTTGAGACAGGTGCAGAGGTAGGTAGCTGCTGTGGGTTGTCTGGAAGTGGAGTGGGGTGCATAGCTGTAACATGTCTGTCGCTGCTGCATTCTGTGCACTTGATGACAACTTTACAGTCTTTAGCAAAATGTCCGTAAGAGGCACAGCACCTGTAGCATACCCCAAGTTTTTGAAGAATCTCCCTGCGCTCTTGTAAAGTCTTTGCCCTAAGGCCACGACATTTCTTTAAAGGGTGAGGCTTCTTGTGAATAGGGCACTGACGATTAGGGTCTTTATCGCTATCACCTGAATCCCTCTGGTTTGCACGAGAGGACACGGGTGGTGAGATGTCTGTCCTTTTAACAGATATTGTTCTATTAAAGTCTCTACGTTTAGCCGCTGTGTTATCATACCTTGATGAGGATGCTGGTGATGATGATGAAGCTGGCAAGTTGGTTTCGCTGAAGCTGAAGCTGGGATCGTTTCTTGTCCAGGCTTGTTCGCTGATGAACCTGCAAAAATATGAGAATGGAGGGAAGGATACGTTATAGTCTCTTTTGTATCTTGAGCCGTGTTGCGCCCATTTCTCTTGCAGGCCGTATGGCAGTTTAGACGCCACTGGATTGACACCATGAGCAGTGTCCAGGAAGCTTAGTCCAGGTAGACGTGGGTCTGTCTTTGCCAACTCTAGCTCCATGAGGAGATCACTCAGTTCCTGGAGCTTTCGATAGTCCTTGTTACCTATTTTTGGGAAGTTTTGCAGTCTCTTGAACAGAGCGCCTTCTATGGCTTCAGCGCTGCCATAAGCTTGCTCAAGTCTTGCCCACGCAGCAACGAGACCTGCATCCGGGTGGTCAACATGTACTGTTCTCAGTCTTTTAACACGATCTGTGGATTCTGGCCCCAGCCACTTTATGAGCAAATCAAGTTCCTCCTTGGTAGTAAGGTTCAGATCAGCAATAGCAGCCTTGAAGGTTGATCTCCAGGCCCTGTAGCTCTCTGGACAGTCGTCGAACCTTGAGAGGCTTGTGTTAATGAGCTCTCGGCGTATCATATATCTGGCGAAGTCAGTCAAGTCTGATCTCTCACTCTTTGGTGCCAAAGTAACTTGAGGAACCGCTTGGGTGTTAAAGTTCTCTGGTGATGAAGGGTGAGGTTTACCAGGATAAAATGACGTTGCAAGAACGTTTAACTTTGGTGTAGTCTCTAAGGCTTCTGCTGGCTGTGGCTTGAGCTGCGGCTTGTCACTGGTTTCACCTTGCTGGCAGACTGAGTTGATGTGATTTGCTGCGTAGATGTTCTTGTGTTGTGGACTGGAGGAGGCTCAGGCATTTGGAGCTGAGAGGTCTCTGCGTTGAGAGTCAGAACAGTGTTGGGAGGAGGTACAGGAGATGACTGTGTATTGTTGCAAATGTTATGCTTTAAAACGTATTCATTAGTGCGTTCGACTGGGTCTTCCAGTTCTGCTGGGATAGGGCAGTCTGCATTAGTACTTTGTCCCATTGCTTCTTCGAGGACCTTCAGCCTCGCTACGGCAGCTGCTTCCTCCTTTTCCATTTGCAGAATCTTGATTTGGGATTCTGTCTCTGCTTCTAACTCTGCTTTGGCGGACTTTGCTGTGAGCTTCTAACTCTGCTTGTTTTTTAGCAAAGGAGCCTTGCACTTTCTTTGACTCCGCTTCAGCGCGGGCCTCTATTAGCTTGTCGCTTAACGTTGAATGTCTGGAGCGAGAGGATCTGGAAGAATGTGCAGTGTGCTTGGTTGATGTGGATCTGTGCGATCTGGTCTCTTGCAGTTGAGCAATGCGGAATTCTGCCCTTTCTTTGGCAACTTGCACTAGGAGATCTCTCTGTTGGTTTAGTGCATCAGTCTTGGTCAGTTCTGCTGAAAAGTCTTCCATATTAGAGTCCTGCAAGAAGTCTGTGTATTTTTCTGACAGCCTCTGGTAACGTTTATATGCAGCAGACAGACGATCTATAGAGTCTCTTAATTCAGCTGGGTGATCGTTAAAGTGTGGTAAAACTGACATGCATTGTGAAGTTCTGTCCCACAGGTCAGACAGATTGCTGGAGAGCTCATCTCTAGTGCATTCATAGTTTTCTCTGAGTTTCTGTGTCGGTTTTATTGTGCGTTTGGGTTTTACACTCTGTTCGGCAAACTCTGCAGAATCTGCTCCTTGTACGTCTGCGGGTTCAGGGACGTGATGAATCTGCGTCGGTTCAGCCATAATAGAGTGCACAGAACCTTGTCTGGACATTTTATACGTTTTTGCAAAAATAGTACTGTCTCTTTAAGAAGATGAACGGCAGCTTAGACAGGCAGGTAACACAGTTAAATGCAGAGAAACCGTTTTTTAATATTCAGTGAGATGCAGTAAGCTTGTGCGATCATGTGCTTCCCCAAGATGGCTGATGGCACTGAGCTTGATTGCAGATTAAACACACACACATGTGCTTCCATAAAATGGCCGATGGCACTGAGCTTGATTGCAGATTAAGCACACACATATATAGTAGCAGGCTGTAGGATTCTACACATCTTTTGACTGTAGGATTCTACTCATCTTTTCTTTAGGATTCTACTCATCTTTTGACTACTGGATTCTACTCATTTTTTGACTATTCTGACTCCGATCGTTGTAAAGCGATTTATCCCTTGCAGAGACCTCTATGCCTGGCCTTTATAAGTAGATGCAATCACGAGGACAATCCTTATCAGATAGCTGAACTCACCAGAACACCGTTTCTTTCCACGACTTGCTTTATTCCATATATCAGGTTACAGCAGATCACAGGATACAGCAGATAATGGAATGAGATGTTCTTTGCGGTCAAAAAATGATTCTGTCCTAACTTGAGGATGAATATACATGTGCTGCTGGATAACTACACCATGCTGCAGCTCTTACAAGAAGGAAGGGTGGAACAAACACACACAGGAAGTGCATCATCATAAAGCGAGGGAGAAAAGAAGAAAAACATGTACAATACAGAAAGACCACTAGGTGGCAGCATAAGGCAACATAAGGATATCTATACACTATAAATCCCATCTAAATGAATAACTGTAACAGCACATCCAGTAACATGTCTGAAGCCGTGTTTACATCCAGTAACATGTCTGAAGCCGTGTTTACACCCAGTAACATGTCTGAAGCCTCCGGTACACGGCGCCGTCTCGTTACTCCGGTCACAATCCCAGCTAGGCCTGAGTATAAGGTCACTGAGATCAGACCAACATCCAGATCTCCTACATCATGGACCTTTATGTCACGTCTCTCTGTGTCCTCCTCAGCATCACAATAGTCGTCGCTGTATGATTCCCGTCCTTGTAAGACAGTTAATGGGTCCGTCATGTCACACACCTTCTCGATGTCGCCCATCTTCCTGGACAGCTCCTCCTTCTTTATTTCCAGCTGCCGGATTAGATCTGAGACTCGGAGTGAGACCTGCTCTTCCTGCATGGAGATCTCACTCAGGACTCGCTTCTCCAGGGCTTCCAGCCGTTCCCTGATGTCCCTAATCAGGGCAGTGACTCCCTCTGTTACCCCTGCTGATTTTACTTGCATTTGTCTCCTGAGCTCCTCCAGGTTCTGGACTCTTTTCTCGGCCTCCTCTCTCTGTGAGGTCAGTTTCTGCAGAATATTCCTCAGTTTCTCCTTCTTCTTCTTCTCAGAGGCCTCATTCAGAGTTTCCAGCTGGTGTCCCCTGTGCTGTCCGGCCACACAATACACACAGATACAGGCTGCGTCCTTATAGCAGTAATACTCCAGGACCTTCTTGTGGACGGAGCATTTCCTGTTCTCCAGTGAAGTGGTGGTTCAGTTAAGACGTGTTCTGCTGACGTGCTGTGCATCCTCAGGTGGTCTTCACACAGAGCAGCTTCACAATGTAGACATGTTTTAACAGCCGGTACTGGAGACTGAACGCAGTAGGTACAGGTTATCCCGGTCACCTCTTGCTCTGGGTGAGTAGATCGTAAGCTCTCCGCGATGTTACACAGTCTCAGGTTTCTTTTCAGTTCAGGTCTTACCCTAAACCTGCGTCTACATTCAGGACAGGAAGACTCTCTCTCCTCCTGGTTGTCCCATGTCCTGGTGATGCAGGTCCTGCAGTAGCTGTGTCCACATGGCAGGGTCACAGGATCCGTATAAATGTCCGTACAGATGGAGCAGGTCACCTCGGCTCTCAGATCCACAGACGCCATCACTGAAAGGTGGAAGAGAAATGAAACCTATTTTTCTTCTCAGAAAGCATTTGAACAGGTTATGGTACATTCCAGGCAGTGTGAGCGCAGCTTTATCTTCATCGCTTTAGATCTGCACGAGCCACAACAGCTTATTCAGAATATGAAATGATGTCACATTTACAGATCAGCAGCAAAACCTCAATATACAATATCATAGGTCTAAACAATAGGGGCTCTATTACAATCTTCGTGTTAAAACATTAGCGGAACGCGTGAATTTGTGCGCCAAGCGTTAAACGTTAACGCACGTAAATCACCGCTGGAATTACAATCCTCCCACATTTTTTCATCCGTCGAGCAATAACGCGCATAAAACAGACATGCACAAATGTTCGCGCAGTACCGTCGCGCGCAGAAATCAGTGTGCGGACTGTTTTTTTCACACGATTCAGCCAATCAGAATTAAGAGCCACAATTATCTCACGTTAAGTTTTTGCGCCGGTCAAAGTCAATCTGCGTATATATGCTGCAGCAATAATAAAAACACGCACAACTTCTCCATTTTATCGTTAGGTATGTGTAGAATGTGTAACTATACTTTGCTGCATTTTTTTTGGGGGCTGGTGTATTTGGGTTCGGCCAGGTCGTTCAGATTTGCCTTTAACACCAGCTTTTAGGAGTTGCTAAAATTATTTGCGCAAAGGCTGTGCGTTAAATCCTGCGCATTGATTGTAATACCATCCGCATACCAGCGCACAAACGCATTTGCGCTCACAATGTTAAGTATAGCATGCACGCAGTACAGTATGCTCGCAAAGGGTTCGCGCAGGTTCACCCGTGGTAGACAAATACGCGCGTTTGTTGCGCTAAGATTGTAATACGACGTTCAGAGCAAAGGGTTTTACCCCTCCCGTTAATGCATTTTTGCGCCGGCGCAAACGTTTGCGCGAAGATTGTAATAGGGCCCAAGGTCTTTCAATGTTGGGTCTGAGAGACCAACCTCCTCCATCTGAAAAGTTTACATAGCTCCCAAATTACAGTGTTCTTAGAGTTAGGACTAGGGTAATGGTTAGGGTTATGGTAAGGTTAAGCCTGGGGCTTGAGTTAAGGCTAGGGTTAAGGGTTAAATTTGAGGTCTATGGGTGGGACTAGAGTTAGGGCTAGTGTAAGTGTTAGGGCTAGGGTTAGAAATTTCAAAACCTAATATTAATTACTAACCCTAACCCTAACCCTACCTCTAATACTATAACACACAGAAACTGTAACCCTAGCCCTAACCCTACCCTTTACCCTAACCCTAAACCTGATGACACTTCGGCTCTTCTGCATCACTAGTGTCATTAAGTGGTCTTCCTATATACATAGTTACATAGTTATATAGGCTGAAAAAAGACATGCGTCCATCGGGTTCAGCCTCTCCCACATAACCTACTGCTGTTGATCCAAAAGAAGGCAAAAAACCCAGTCTGAAGCGCTCGCCAATATGCAACATACTGGGAAAAAAATATAGATCTGTCCAAATTGGAAACAGTTTTGCAATGGTGTCTGCCACTTGCTCTTAAATCCATCCAACGAGTTATTGGGTTCGGCAACTATTACTGCGTCTTTATCAGAGGTTTTTCCTCCCTGATGGCCCCCACCACTCACATGACCAAAAAGTGGCAGAACACCCAGAAATGGTCTGGGCATTGGTTAAAGCATTTGAGGCACTTAAAACTGTCTTTTCTACGGCTCCTTTCCTGCTGGAGCCCAACCCTTCCTTACTATATGTACTCGAAGTCGATGCATGCAAGACGGGCATAATGCCCTTTGCTAATAAATAGGGATGAGCCGAACACCCCAAAGTTCGATTCGCAATCGAACAATTTCAAAAGTTCGAGTTTGAACGTGAACACGAACCGAACTCTATGCAAGTCAATGGGACTCGAAAGTTTGAATTTTAGAGTGCCCTCCAAGAGATCATATATGCAAGATATTTGCCATAAAAGGTGTATGGGGGTCCGGGTAGTGCCCTGGGGGACAGGAAACAAGGACAAAAAGTAAAAAAATAAGTTTTAAAAGAACAGTGAGTTTTCCATGAAATAAGGGTTAAAAATAAAAATGAAAAATTCCTTCAAATATCGTGCCTAGGAGGTCCCCATAAACTGCCCGTGAAGTGGCGGATTTGTAGGATGTATAGAAACATTTTTTAAAAAAAATTACATTTCAAATGACGGTAAACGGTTTTCCTTTAATCTATTCATAAACAACTGCTTGGGGCGGCAGTCTGTATGAAAAGAGCAGACATTTTAGGACATGCAGAACAAGTTTAGTGATTTTTTGGCAAAATTATGGTGAAACTTATGCAGGCTTTGGATGAAAGTCAAAATAGGTGCTTTAAAATTGGACCTTTAGTGTCAGCAACAGTGCCGTCACACCGTATCCCCTCTGTGGTATTGTGGAAGAGTTCAGGGTTGGACCCTGCGGTCCAATATTAAAATGATATGAATCTGGTAATATAGGCGTCAGTGGCAGTGCACCCAAATATTGTGCCTTTGGTGGCAGCAAGTGCCTCCACACCGTAACCCTTTTGTGGTATTGTGGAAGAGTGCAGGGTTGGACCCTGCAGTCCAATATTAAAATTATATGAATCTGGTAATACAGGCGTCAGTGGCAGTGCACCAGAGTTGGTGGACAGACGCACTCTTTTGTCTGTGACAAAACCTCCAGCGGCACTGAATGTCCTTTCAGAAAGCACGCTGGATAAAGGGCAACCTAGTAGCTGCTTAGCATATTGGCTAAGTTCTGGCCAGTGATCCAATCTCAACACCCAGTAAGCCAGTGGATCATCTGCTGTAAAGGTATCCAGGTCTGCCCTTGCCCCTAGGTAGTCCTGCACCATATGGTGAAGACGCTGGCAATGGGTGCCTACATTTGATCCATTTAGTCCCTGGGCGTCGTGGACTAAAAAAATTTAAAAAGGCATCAGTCAAGCGGCCCCGGCCTTCACCGCTCTTCCTCTGATCATCCGCAGCCTCAGAAGCACCTGTGTCATCACTTGGTAACCTACCAGTGCCTGGAAAGGTGTTACACAAGTGTCACTTTAGAGCGTCCTCAAGTGGTTTCATCTTGTGCTCCCTCTGGGCGGGCAGGATAAGCTCTGCAACTTTACCCTTGTATCGTGGATCAAGAAGGCTTGCCAACCAGTAATGATCGCTCTCCTTCAGTAGCACGAATACTGGGGTCCTTTAGCAGGCTTTGCAGGATAAGGGAGCCCATGCAGCGTAGGTTGGAGGTGGCATTAGCTTCCGAGTCTTCCTGGTCAATGAGGATGACCCCATCATGCACTTCCTCCTCCCAGCCACGTACTAGTTCTTGGGTTTCTAGGCACACAAAACCCTCCCTTGAGGAATCCCCACCTTCAATGCCCCCACTACTTAAATATTCCTCCTCCTCCTCATCCTCCTCCTGTCTGATCTGAGGACCCACAGGAATGCTGTCTGCATAAAGACTGGGGCCTTGAGAGCTAGGGAAGGCCTACTCTTCCTCCTGCTGCTCTGCCTCTAGTGCTACATCTATAATTCCCCGCAGAGTGCGCTCCAGCAGGAACACTAAAGGAATTGTGTCACTGATGCATGCACTGTCCCTGCTCACCATCCTTGTTGCCTCCTCAAATGGCGACAGTACAGTGCATGCATCCTTGATAATCAGCCACTGCGGGGGAAAAAAACCCCAAGTTGACCTGAACCTGTCCTTGTGCCATACTCACACAGGTACTCATTGATAGCCCTCTGCTGCTTGTGCAGACGCTGTAGCATTGCTAATGTTGAGTTCCACCTGGTGGGCATGTCACAGATCAGACAGTTTGTGGGAAGGTGGAATTCTCTTTGAATTTCTGCCAGGCGAACACTTGCTGGGAAGGATCGTCTGAAGTGGCTGCAGATTTTTCTGGCCTGGCTGAGAAGCTCTGCCAGCCCTGGGTACCTGGTTAGGAAACGTTGCACCACTAGATTTAGGATGTGTGCCATGCATGGTACATGCGTCAACTTACCCTGGCGTAGGGCGGAGAGAAGGTTGCTGCCATTATCACAGACAACCATTCCCAGCTCAAGGTGGCGTGGTGTTAACCATCTCTGCACCTGCCCCTGCAGAGCTGACAGAATTTCTGACCCGGTGTGGCTCCTGTCCCCTAAACCAACCAGCTCAAGCACAGTATGGCATCTTTTTGCTTGAGCCATTGCGTAGCCCCTGCCACTCGTCGATTTAACTGCCACTTCGCCAGAGACAGAGAAGGAGGAGGAGGAGGAAGATGTGGTGGAGCAGACAGACCTCATACAAGCAGCTTTCTGGAGGCGTGGTGGATGAACAAGCTCCAGCACAGAGCCCCGTCTTGGATCCCTCCCAGCTGCAATCAGAGTTATCCAGTGTGCCGTGAAGGAAATGTAACGGCCCTGTCCATGCTTGCTGGACCAAGTGTCTAAAGTCATGTGCACCTTGCTGCTGACTGCCTTTCTCAATGACTCCATAACATTGTGTTCCACGTACTGGTATAGTACTGGATTGGACTTCCGTGAAAAGAAATGGCATTTTGGAACCTGTACTGTGGTACAGCACATTCAGCAAATTCACGGAAGATAGCAGAGTCTACCAGCTGGAAAGGCAGCAGCTGTAATGCGAGTAATTTTGCTAAAGACAAAGTAATACAATACCAGCGCTGCTTGAATAGGGTCCACTCGTGACACCCAGTTTATTTCCAGTGAGATGCTGAAAAAATAGTAATACTTGAAAAAAGTTTGATGCTGAAAAAATAGTAATACTTGAAAAAAGTTTGATGCTGAAAAAATAGTAATACTTGAAAAAAGTTTGTTGCTGAAAAAATAGTAATACTTGAAAAAAGTAAATTAAAGTAATTTTGCTAAGCTGGCATTTAGACACTGTGCTTGGGGATGGTTGGGACTATATTTTTCCTTTCGCTGCAGCAGCTGGGGCAACATAATCTGACTGCGTAAATCTTCAGCTGATGGGATGCTGTCACATTCTGAGGAAGGACCTGGTACACCCATTACTGTAGCATCATCCCTGTCAGTGGAGGTTGTAGGCAATGACACGGCAGGACATATAGTGGGGGTAGAGACAGATGAGGAGGAGGAGGACCTATGCAAAGTGTTGTGCCAATGGGATGCGTGGCAGGTGGTCATATGTCGCCTCAAGCACGTGGCACCCAAGCGTGGGATGTCTTTCCCACGCTTGATCCTCATCTGACATAGATTACAAATAGCAACAGTGCGGTCTGCTGCACATTTCTTAAAGAACTCCCAGACAGCAGACTTCCTGTACATGTGCTTTGAGACAACAGCGCTCTGCACCTGAGCAGCTGTGACTTCTGATGCCTTGGACTGGCTATGGTTGGTCATAGAGGACGTTGTGCCTCGCGTTTGTTGTGCCTCCTCCTCACTTGACTCCTTTGTTTGCTCAGGCACCCAGGTGGAGTCAGTGACCTCATCATCGTCATCAGCCCCTAGCTCCATGCTATTCCATGTATCTATTACCCTTTCTTTATCACTGTTACTGACCCCACTGGGAGGCTATTCCATGTATCTACTACCCTTTCTATATCACTGTTACTGCTCTCACTGGGAGGATATTCCATGTATCTACTACCCCTTCTATATCACTGTTACTGCCCCCACTGAGAGGATATTCCATGTGTCTACTACCCTTTTTATATCACTCTTACTGCCCACACTGGGAGGTTGTTCCATGTATCTACTACCCTTTCTATATCACTGTTACTGCTCCCACTGGGAGGCTATTCCATGTTTCTACTACCCTTTCTATATCACTATTACTGCCCCCACTTGGAGGCTATTCCATGTATCTACTACCCTTTCTATATCACTGTTACTGCTCTCACTGGAGGATATTCCATGTATCTACTACCCCTTCTATATCACTGTTACTGCCCCCACTGAGAGGCTATTCCATGTATCTACTACCATTTCTATATCACTGTTAATGCCCCCACTGGGAGACTATTCCGGGTATCTACTACCATTTCTATATCACTATTGCTGCTCCCACTGGGAGGCTATTCCATGTATCTACTACCCTTTCTATATCTCTTTTACTGCCCCCACTGGGAGGCTATTCCATGTATCTACTACCATTTCTATATCACTGTTACTGCTTCCACTGGGAGGATATTCCATGTATCTACTACCCTTTCTATATCACTGTTACTGCCCCCACTGGGAGGCTATTCCATGTATCTACTACCCTTTCTATATCACTGTTACTGCTCCCACTGGGAGGCTATTTCATGTATCTACTACCCTTTCTATATTACTGTTACTGCTCCCACTGGGAGGCTATTCCATGTATCTACTACCCTTTCTATATCACTGTTACCACCCCCACTGGGAGGATATTCCATGTATCTACTACCCTTTCTATATCACTGTTAATGCCCCCACTGGGAGACTATTCCATGTATCTACTACCCTTTCTATATCACTGTTATTGCTCCCACTGGGAGGCTATCCATGTTTCTACTACCCTTTCTATATCACTATTACTGCCCCCACTGGGAGGCTATTCCATGTATCTACTACCCTTTCTATATCACTGTTACATGGAATATCCTCCCAGTGAGAGCAGTAACAGTGATATAGAAGGGGTAGTAGATACATGGAATATCCTCCCAGTGAGAGCAGTATCTACTACCCTTTCTATATCACTGTTACTGCCCCCACTGAGAGGCTATTCCATGTATCTACTACCCTTTCTATATCACTGTTACATGAAATAGCCTCCCAGTGGGAGCAGTATCTACTACCCTTTCTATATTACGGTTACTGCTCCCACTGGGAGGCTATTCCATGTGTCTATTACCCTTTCTATATCACTATTAATGCCCCCACTGGGAGACTATTCCATGTATCTACTACCCTTTTGTTCTGCCCTCTTTACACGTGGCAGAGGTATAATTAGACAGACAGATAAACTCTCCTCCCTCAGCAACTCATTGAGGCAGACTCAGGGTCCTTTTTAACTTTTATTGTAAGTAAGTGTTAGGATGTAAAAATCCTTTTATCTTGTTTTTTTTATCTCAGTCATTAGCTCTTTTTCTTATTTCCATGCCAGGCATTTTCTTATTAATCTATACTCTATAATTCAGAGTTCTAGAAGTCATATCCAATATACATGTATGTGAGAAAAGAATAGAGCAGAATCATGTTGATGTCACATCTTTTACTTCATTCAAATCTGATCTGGTTCAGAACTTTCACAAGCTAAATACAGAAAAACACGTCGGAGTTAGGACACAGCCTCTTAATACATATGATTGGCCAAGCTTAGGCATTTTTCAAATGTCTCACACAAAGAACTTTGTTTAAATTGACCAACGTATTTTGAACTAGGTATTGATTTCTCCAACCACATCTGTTTAAATTTATCAATGGTCATCTCTGCAACAAAGAGCCTTTTTAAAGCTCCTAGACAGCTTCTCTAGGTCATCGGTCACATCTGTTTTGCCCTTTAGGCTTCTTTTCAACTCTCCAGTAGGCTTGTGCACCGATTTTTTTTTCGGTTCGATTCGATTTTTCAGATTTTTAAACTTTTCGATTCGGCTCGTTTCGACCGATTTCTGTTTCGATTCGGTTCGGCTCGACTCGTTTTACGTGTACATTTTTTTTTTGGAATTTCGAACATTTTTCGTATTTTCGTGTCACTTTGCTCGTTTTTGTATCGACTTTTCGTATTTTCGTTTTTTTCGGAACGTCTGTTCTCCTCGTTTCAAAGCAATAAATTTCAATTTGACACATTTCAAGTACATTCGAAAATTCCGAAAATATTTCGTTTCGGCTCGGAAAACTTTTCGGATCTGCCATTTTCGGATCTAAAAATTTTCGGAAAATCGGCCGCATCCGAAAACACGAATCGGGAAATTTCGTGAAAATTCCGAAACCCGAAACGCACATCCCTACTCTCCAGCCCTACTGACTGAAAGTTAAAAGATTAATGAGCCTTCAAGAACTGAAGCAGGCCGTTATTCTTAACATATGGTTCTCATTCTGACTCAAGAGATTTCAAAGTACATAGAGTGTAAAATATTATCAAAAATCGGTTTGATAGATTAGGAATATACAAATATTAAAATATTCCTCATTAATTTCCCCTCTTTTATTCTAATTGAATAATATCATGATTTAAATATTTTAATGCTTATAATACTGCAACAGTAGAAGAAAAATAGAAAAATCTGTGTATTTATCTGTATATTTTCCTGATTCACATGACATTCATAAACACACCTGTTCATCTTTAGCATCACCTCTCTTCAGCCTCTGTATAATAATGATAGTCATAATAAAGATACAGTGATTTCTCCGCAGTGAGTCTCAATAAGAATCTTCGTCCAAAGGACACTTGAATTGACAAAGAATAGCGACACAACAACATGGCTTGTTTGTTTTCACTGGTTATACCAGCTTGCAATGCACAGTAACTGGCTCCTTTATGTCAAGCAGGTGAGAGAAGTCGGTCGTAGTCCTTTGACAAACTGCTGATTGCACATTACCTGTGTCTTAGCATTGACTCAGGTGCGCACTTGAAATTTCCATGATCCACTGATGACAGTCACTGTGACCTGATAACCTCCAGACTTACAAAAAGTCCCAAAATGATGACAATGAAATACCGGTATATCAATAAAAAACCCATATGGAAAGAGGACTGAGAGGGTGTGTCTACACACAAAATCATTCATTCAGACATGAAACTGAAAAACAAAATAAAATGTTAGTTTTACAAAGAATATACACAGATAAACACACATCTTAATTTATGACCAGGCCCGAAATCAAAATAATATTCCCAAACCGTGACTAAGAGCATAGATACTCAACATCTCTGCCCTTTTAAGGTTTTATTTATTGTAAAAACTTAATGAAACTCTAAGGCTAGGGTCAGACTAACGCATTTTTCGCGTTGTCCGTGAAAAAGTGCGTTCGAACGAATGGACTTATTTTTTCACGGAATACGCAATAGCGGTCATACGATGCGCATTTTCGTCCGTGATTTTGTACGGATCATCAAGAAAACACTTTTTGCGTCTGGACGTGATGTTGGCCGGACATTAGCAGCGTCTGACGTCTCCTAATCACGCACACACGCCGTTAGCGGACGCAGCGCACTCTGTACGTCAGTACTAGCGGTTTCACGTTCTCAAAAAAATGCGTTCGTTTGCCACTTGTGTTGCGCGGACGGACTTTCGTGCGACCGTTCTTCGTATGTTACCCGGCATTGGATGTCATTTGCTGCTAGCACGGCCGTGATTTCGTGCGGTTAAACGCACGTTAAAAATGCTTTCGTCTGACCTTAGCCTAACTCTGCAGACGTGCACAGTCCCCCATTTTTAACCACTTCAATGCTAAGGACGCGCTCAGCGCGTCCTCAGCATTCCCGCTGGTGTGCTGAGGACGCGCTGAGCGCGTCCTCACATTGGGGTCAGCGTTCGGCCGGGTTCGGCCGATCGCTGGCCCCTCCGGTGCGGGCTGACATCCTGGATGTCAGCCCGGCATCCGGACCACCAGCCGCCAGAATTAGGTGTCATCGCGGGGGCGCGATGACACCTAATTCAGGCGCCCCCCGCGCATGTGCGGAGGAGGCGCCTGAAAGGGAGGGGGGGGAGGTCCTTCGAACCTCTCTCCCTCCCGATCGGTGGCTCTGCGGGGCTTAACCCAGGCATCATTTGGAAGGGCACAGCCTGCCCTTCCAAATGATGCCTGGCATTAACCCCTGGGGAGCTGGATCGCGAATCGGCGCTGAAAAGCGCCGGTTCGCGATCCTTTCCCGGAGCTGGCCGACATCTTGGATGTCGGCCAAGCCTCCGGGAACTCCCCCAGAGGACTGGCGTCATCGTGCGTAGCACGATGACGCCAGTCCTAGCGTTAACCCCTAACTGCCACCAACTGTGGAGATAGGGAGTTCCAATGAACTCCCTATCTCCCGATCCGTGGCAGTTAGGGGTTAAATTTTGGTATGGTTGGATCGGCCAGAGCATGGCCGTTCCAACGATACCAAACATGAAAGTGTAAAATTTTGTAAAAAAAAAAAAAAAATTAAAAATAAAAATTAAAAAAAATTTAAAAAAATAAATAAATAAATAAAATAAACACTTTTTTTTTATTTTTTTTTGTTTGTTAATGCAGCAATATTGTTCCCATTTCAATTATAATGTGAACAATGATGCTGCACTAACGATTTTTGTATGCGGTGCGTTTGTTAAAAATAGTGTCATTTTCCCCAAAAAAAAATGTAACGAGACCCCATCTCTAATTTTTTTAACCCTTTCGCTGCTGAGGCTTTTCCCGCCCCTGTGCTGAGGTCATTTTTTACCTGTTTTGCGCATCATGTTTAAACGTGTTTTGAAGGCTTATTTTAGTATATGACCCAGACATATTATATATCGTTCTTTCCGGCAGACTCGGTAGATTCATAATATGTCATTATTATATGTATACGTCATGTCCTGTCTGTATATTATAACAAAAAATGCAATAAAATATGTATTTTCAATAATTTACAACGTGTAAAGTGTTTTTTTCCACATTTTAACATGCGAGCAATTGCGGTTATATTTTGTATGGGGTGCGCTTGTTAAAAAAATTAGAGATGGGGTCTCGTTACATTTTTTTTTTGGGGAAAATGACACTATTTTTAACAAACGCACCGCATACAAAAATCGTTAGTGCAGCATCATTGTTCACATTATAATTGAAATGGGAACAATATTGCTGCATTAACAAACCCAAAAAAAAGAAAAAAAAGTGTTTATTTTTTTTTTTTAATTTTTTTTTTTTTTTTTTTTTACAACATTTTTAACTTTCATGTTTGGTATCGTTGGAACGGCCATGCTCTGGTCGATCCAACGATATCAAAATTTAACTCCTAGCTGCCACGGATCGGGAGATAGGGAGTTCATTGGAACTCCCTATCTCCACACTTGGTGGCAGTTAGGGGTTAATGCTAGGACTGGCGTCATCGTGCTACGCACGATGACGCCAGTCCTCTGGGGGAGTTCCCGGAAGCTTGGCCGACATCCAAGATGTCGGCCAGCTCCCGGGAAGGATCGCGAATCGGCGCTTTTCAGCGCCGATTTGCGATCCAGCTCCCCAGGGGTTAATGCCAGGCATCATTTGGAAGGGCAGGCTGTGCCCTTCCAAATGATGCCTGGGTTAACCCCCTGTGCGCCGCCGATCGGGAGGGAGAGAGGTCCGAAGGACCTCCCCCCTTCCCTTTCAGGCGCCTCCTCCGCACATGCGGGGGGGGCGCCTGAATTAGGTGTCATCGCGCCCCCGCGATGACACCTAATAATGGCGGCTGCTGGTCCGGATGCCGGGCTGACATCCAGGATGTCAGCCCGCACCGAAGGGGCCAGCGATCGGCCGGAACCCGGCCGAACGCTGACCCCAATGTGAGGACGCGCTCAGCGCGTCCTCAGCACACCAGCGGTAATGCTGAGGACGCGCTGAGCGCGTCCTTAGCATTGAAGTGGTTAACAAGCGCACCCCATACAAAATATAACCGCAATTGCTCGCATGTTAAAATGTGAAAAAAAACACTTTACACGTTGTAAATTATTGAAAATACATATTTTATTGCATTTTTTGTTATAATATACAGACATGACATAACGTATACATATAATAATGACATATTATGAATCTACCGAGTCTGACGGAAAGAACGATATATAATATGTCGGTGTCATATACTAAAATAAGCTTCAAAACACATTTAAACATGATGAGCAAAACAGGTAAAAAATGACCTCAGCACAGGGGCGGGAAAAGCCTCAGCAGCGAAAGGGTTAAAACCTCAGTTAATCTGGGTCCAATGACACGACCAATTAGAATAAAAAGAAAAATTGTTACAAAAACTTTTATAATACACTGTAATTATTTTTAAAATCAGAACTAACACATGTTATCAATCCAAGCACATAACTTGGTGACACCATCACATTTTTTTTTTACTTTTTCTTTTCACAGGGTGTAAATGACTCAGCATTAAAAGGGGTTCACAGTCAGGCTATATATATCACATTGTGTATTACTTTCGTTTTCCCTTGGTTTAGTTGTATACATAGGCGACTCTACAGGGGGGCAAGGGGGGGCAATTGCCCCCCCTAGGTTATTCCTTGCCCCCCCATGTGCCCCCCACCAAAAATCAGCATCCAGCTTCCCACACTTTTTCGGACTGCTGTATCTCCGTCTCTGTGCATCGTATATGGACAATCTATGTGTCATTGGAAAGGGCAGATTCTGGCCTTTCCAATGATACCCAACATGACCATATTCAGTTTGAAATAAAAGTCATAAAACATTAAATAACGGGCACTTAATCTTAAGCATTTTCACAGGGTTGAAATGGCTCAGCAGTGACGTGGTTAATGTTCTGACTATACATTACATTGTGTATTACGTTAGTTTTTGCCTTGGTATAGTTGTATATTAAGGGTTAATGGGTAGGCTTCATCCCTCACAGTATACATTTTATTTTTTCCTTCAATAATTGCATTGTAGGGGTTAATAGGTAGCTACATGCTGCACAGTGTATTCATTTCATGTTTTCCCATGAATAATGGCATATTAGGGGTTAAGGGGTAGCTAAATGCCACATTGTTTATTATTTTTATTGTATCTCCCTGGGTTTATGGCATTTTAGGGGTTATTATGGAAGTTAGAATCTAAAGGGTCTAATCATCTTTAGATCCTTTGCTTTTCGTCACATTTCGGGGGAATTCATTTTGCTGAAAATATATTGAATTCCTATTTATCGAATGGTCACTGTAATTTGCTAAAAGTGGAGTCGCTGAAGCAGCTATCAGACATTCAGTGAAAACTGACGAATTGCGGCAAATAAAGTATAAGGTTAGTAAAATAAAAAGGCATCATTGCGTCACATTACTCATTGTATCACATTACTCATTGTATCACATTACTCATTGCGTCACATTACTCTGGGGTTTTGGAATCTTATTTATATACACACTTATTTAGGGCACTATTACCTGGTGTGAGTTAACCCTTGCGTGCGCATGGTTTTGCGTTAGCGCCAGGTTAATTGAGTCTAGCGCCTGACCAACAGATCGTTTGCCTCCCGCTACAAATGGGAAAAATCACTTAGCGCATTGCTATTAGCGATTTGTACCGCGAGCTTACTGTACTTTCCGCGTCCTTTACTTAACACGGGGAGCGCTAGAGATCTCTAGCGCTTTTGCAGCTAACAGATCACTTGGTGCCAGCGCTAATTTTTGAGGGGTGCTAATTGCAACATTTTACCTACTGCTCAACCCTGGTGCTAACTCCAAAAAAACAGTAAAAACAGGTCCTTGCCCAAAATTAACAGGCAATTGAAAGAAATGCAGCACAGGTGTTCTCTTGGCCCCATTCACCATAGTAATGGATCTGGTCCGCATTGTCGTTGCTGTTGCAGTAGGCTCTATTATAAAAGTGTCCTTTATCCACATATATCCTAATACAGTATATTGCCTAATTTTTAACATTTTATGCTGGGGGTTATTCATAGTATGGAAGTGGTTGATTATTAGGGTGACCATGTGGACCATGTTTAAAGTGACACATGGATAAGTCTTGCCCTGAAACATGTATTATTTATATGCTGCAGCATGGAATTTTTTGTCGCTCACCTGGCCTTCCTTTTGGATCTATTAAATGCAGTGTAATGATTCTACATGCTGCTGGGTGGCATTTATCATGCAATGCCCATCAGCCTTAATATATGTGTGCATCAAAACATGGAGGCTTTTAATAATGCAGGGGTGTGAGGTTATTCACTGGATGTGTTCATATTCAAGCTTGTGAGGGCGGGGGATAGGTATGGCCCGGCACTCTGCACTGGAAAGAAAAAACAATTCTATCCTGTACACACTAAACAACTTTATTAATACAAACTTTGCAAGAAGACACCAATAAAAAACATTAAATTGAATGAATGACGTGTATCGGATGGGCACTGTGTGGCTATAGCAATGCTGATGGATGGAATCAATGCAACTCAGTATATCACACTCATAAGAAGTAGCGCAGTACAAAATATTCACTTAATGGTGATGTGCAGCAAAAGATGCAAATTAGACCAAACACATTAGCTCAGTAATTATTAGTGTTTCTATCCTGTACACAACCGCATTAGCGCTGGGTCTCAGCCCGGGTCTTAGAGTTTTCCTAGCGTGCGCCAAACCACCTTGTTTATGGACTACTGCAGACAAGGTGATCTGTTAGTCTGCACTAAATTTATCCTTTAGTGATGGTGTTTTAGTTCACACCAAGTGATAGGGCCCTTACTTTTATTCAGTGGTATGATTTAGTGGTGAAAATTATTAGTGCCCCCCAGTTTTGACTGCGGTATCTTCTGTGCCCCCCCTAAATATTGTTCCTAGAGTCGCCACTAGTTGTATATATAAAGGGATAGTGCGCAGGCTTCACCTCTTACAGTGTATACTTTTCAAGGTTTCCCTTGACAAATGGCATTTTAGGGGTTAATGGGGAGGCTATGTACCGCACTGTTTTAATTACAATGTTTTCCCCTGGTTATATTGTGGCATGTTAGCGGTTAATGGCAATTACACATTTAAAATGGTTAGTTTCTAAATCTGTTTGCATGGCCACTATATCTACCTAAACCTCAGAGCTTACACTCTATTTCGCCCTTCACCATTATTCAATAAAATAAAATATAAGCCATAAACCCCGCATGATTTCCACCTAATGGGGCCAGCAGGGTAAGTATATGTAATGTATAGCTTTCATTTAATTATCCCACAAGACACGGAGGCGAGTATTATGCTATCTTTTCTTTACTTACGCCGATAGCAGCAAAGAACAATCTCTCAAATACCAAACAAAGTATTTTGAGAGTGAAAAAAAAAACACGTTTAAACAGTATATATACATAACAGACAACAATGGTACAGTCCAGTAAACAATGGTACAGTCCAATTCTTCAAATCCTCTGACCACCGTTGGCTCTT
Organism: Leptobrachium leishanense; assembly: GCA_009667805.1. NCBI lineage: Eukaryota > Metazoa > Chordata > Amphibia > Anura > Megophryidae > Leptobrachium > Leptobrachium leishanense. Next base: position 54,580 of record RXON01005268.1, read on the forward strand.
CTCTTTTCTTTGCTGCTCGCCGAGATGAGATGAGTATCAGCAGCAATAATTATTATATTATATTAATTGCCTGACAGTTTGCTGTATTTTCGCTGTAACATTGTATATTTATATATGTACACATGTATTTTATTGATTGTTAGATGCTTTATACACATACACTTTGTATTTGTGTTAATTGTATTTATTACAGGGTCTAGGCTTCTCAGCTATTATCTCTCTTTATTTAGGAGATGGTATAGTTTCATGCCCAGCCGGGGAGGTTTTTGTCCATTTCTGAGCGTATCCGCCTATGCAGCGGCTATTTTGTTTGTTTGGTGCCTTCCCCGCATATCCGTCATTCGGGGAGGAGCGGTTTTCGCGCCACGCTCTGAGGTAAAGCTCGCGACGGCTCGAGCACGTGCGGTGGGACGCGGCGAGTTACCTCAGGAGACCGGCGGTTGAGTTAAAGCAGTTGTGAGACGGCGAGTTTCTTTCACTAAACTAACTTAGCGATTATGGCCAACAATAAGGTACCAATAACCCCAGGTAATATAATACCTGTTCCCTTAAATTCTAACCCGGCAGATGCCTTTGTGGCTGCGCTGTCGGCGTTTTCTAATAACTTAGAGAATACCATGGTTAGGGTACTGGCGAGCCATTCGGCCAGAAGGTCCTCCATTGTTTCCCCGGCGTCAGAGAAATTCTTATCCATTGATTCACACCGGGATGAAGAGGTCCCTGGGACCTCAATTGAGGGAGGTGAGCAACTCCCTAAAAAATGCTCACATAAGAAACGTACTTATTCAAGTACACATGATTCTCCACAACATTCCACTGTGGTTAAAAAAAGGGGCCATTTAAAATCGGTCACCAAACGGAGATGGAAACGCGCAAAGGATACTGACAGCTCCTCTGATTATTCCAGTGAGGAAGAGTTATCAGATCCGGAGGAGAGCTCCGACCCCGATTATGACCCAGAAGCTTCCTCTATAGAAACGGACATGGTGTCTTCACCTGAGTCCAGTGAGGGAAACAAACCGGCTTTATATCCGGTAGATGCTCTGGGGAACTCAATGTTCATTCCGGAACAATTAAAACATCCACGATCCTCAGAGTGGTCGCCAATTGATCATGTGGCTAAATACATTGAGCAACGTATACGTTTGCCCATGGATAAAAAGACCAGAAATAACCTGAGGGCTTAGTGCCCGGCCCCAACTTTGGCACATAAATTACATCTAGTACCGGAGTTAGATCCGAAGATCATAGACATACTCCAGGAGTCTAATTGGACTCCAAAGAGGGGAGTTGAGGCCACATTGACTTTCTCGACAGTTGGCAAAGTCAAGGCCAACATAAGGAAAGCTTTCCCAAATAGGGTTTTTGGCAGGGCCGGGAAAAACCGGGGTCGTTTTCCCGGCCGCAATCCATATTCCACCTCAAGAGGTGCTTTCAGATCCTCTTACCAAGAGGCCCCAAAAAACCCCACCTTTTTTCCGCAACGATCCAGACCTTTCCGTCAACGTGGTTACAGAGGATCTAGGAGATCAGGATCCTTTGGTGAGTATACCTTCACTCCAATGTTTTTCCACAGGAGAGGTGGGGGGAAGGACATTAAATTTTTTCAATCAATGGCAAATAATCACATCCGATTCATGGGTTCTTCAGACAATTCAGGGTTTCAGGATAGAGTTCATTGCTCATCCCGTACAAACTATACCTCCGGAAATAATGGTTATGCCCACAAAAGACAGAGTCATTACTTCACTGGAAGTAAAAAATCTTTTAAGAAAAAATGCAATAGAAGAGGTGATACCTCAAAGAGAAATATTTTTAAGCAATATATTTCTGGTAAAAAAGAAAGACGGGGATTTCCGTCCTGTAATCAACTTAAAACAATTAAACGAGTACGTTGTCTACAACCATTTCAAAATGGAGGGCATCCCATCATTAAAAGAGGTCTTAACTCCACAAGATTGGATGGTAAAAATAGACCTAAAAGATGCATATCTGACGATACCGATAGAGGTTACCAGCAGGGATTTTCTCCAATTTCATTGGGAGGGCACCCTTTGGAGGTTCAAGTCCCTACCGTTCGGTCTGTCATCCGCCCCTTGGTGTTTCACCAAGGTAATGAGGCCCGTAGTAGCGTTTCTGCGCAGCAGGGGAGTGCGTCTAGTAATTTACCTAGACGATATTCTCCTCCTGGCGAAAGATCAAACATTATTGACAGTTCACAAAGATTGGACGATCAATCTGTTGTCCAATTTGGGTTTCCTAATAAATTACAAGAAATCGGTTCTCACACCAACACAGTTAATCGAATTCTTAGGTTTTACCGTAGATTCCACAGAGATGTCTCTTTCTTTGCCCTCAACCAAGGTTCGGTTGATTCACAAGGAAATCAGACGTCTCCTGTCGGCACAGGAGTTCCCATTACGAAGTCTAGCTCGTCTTCTAGGTCTACTTTCCTCAGCAATACAAGCGGTCTTTCCAGGACCGCTGTATTATCGGGCCCTTCAACGTCTGAAGGCGCGATATCTGAGGAGGGGATGGTCTTATCCAGATTACATCTCTTTAGACGACGAATCGAAAGAGGAGATGCAATGGTGGCTGAACCATTTAGAAACATGGAATGGCAGGGCCATCATTCATCCAGTACCAGAATTAGTCATAGAATCAGACGCCAGCAGATCTGGGTGGGGCGGGCGATGCGGTTCGCTTTCCACAGGCGGCAGATGGGACACTACAGAGGTAGATTGGCACATAAACTGTTTGGAACTCCTCGCTGGTTTGTTTGCTGTTCAAAGTTTCGTCAAACATTTTCAGCCGAGTTCCATTCTTCTCAAAATGGACAATCTGTCCGCAGTGCGTTACATCAACCACTTAGGAGGTCCCAGATCCAAACAGTTAGCGGAGACGGCAAAGACCTTCTGGGGATTTTGCCTGTCTCACAGTCTAACAGTTCAGGCCCAATACATTCCAGGCCTCCACAATGTAGTGGCGGATTGGAATTCTCGATACCTGATAGATTCCAGCGATTGGAGATTGGATACCGAGGTATTTGCCAAATTGTCATTTATCTGAGTTCCTTTTTCTATAGATCTATTTGCATCGCGCCTCAACACACTACTACCTCAGTTTTACAGCTGGAGACCAGATACCATGGCTCTAGCCACGGATGCTCTGGTTCAAGTATGGCCGCTAGGGACGCTTTATGCATTTCCACCATTCGTCCTCATTCTAGCGGTAATAAGACTCGTACAATCGCAATTGGCTACGATAGTTCTCATAACACCACTGTGGAGGTCCCAGCCTTGGTTCCCACTACTTCTGGAACTGTCTGTGGACGTTCCCAGGTTAATCCAGGCTTGGCCTTACACTCTGAGGGATCCGGAGGGGACACTTCGCAATATCTTGAATCCTCACTCGTTGCGATTGATAGCATGGAAAATATCAGGGGTCATTGGCCTTCCGTCGACATTTCGGAGGCAACTACCTCGTTGTTGTCAAGTTCCTGGGCCCCATCCACCAGAAGGAGATATAGAGCCGCATGAAGGGCGTGGGCCTCTTGGAGTTTGGAACAACGTATTAATCCCGTTTCAGCTTCTTTGAGTAGCTTGTTAAGTTACTTCACTCGTTTATTTGAGAATGGGAAAGCATATCGCACGATCAATAATTCAAGATTGGCAATATCTGCTTCGCATCAAGGGTTTGACGGGATTCCTGCAGGGAAACATCCAATGGTATGTAGATTATTAAAGGGTATACGGTGTAAGAGACCACCTCATTCTCGTTACTCTAACACCTGGGACGTCAATGTTGTTTTTAGTCTCTTGGAGAGTTGGCCTGATAACGAAGTTTTGTCCATCAAACAAATTTCCTGCAAAAATGGCCATTCTATTTTGCTTAGTTTCCTGCAAAAGGGTCTCAGACGTTCGAGCCCTAGATCTAACTGGAAGATGTTTTTCTCCAACTGGAGTGAGTTTTTTGGTTTCTAACAGGACAAAAACTTCTTTGTCAGAGGTTTTCTATCCAGCTTTTCCTCAACGTCCTCAACTTTGTCCAGTCCGTTGTTTGAAGGAATATGAAAGGGTTACTTTCTCTAACAAAGCTGGTGTATCACAACGATTGTTCATATCTTTATGCAAACCATTCAAGTCGGTGTCTTCCACCACACTCGCTAGGTGGGTTAAATGGATCATGTCTGAAGCTGTTGTAGACGTCTCCGTATTCGGAGCTCATTCCTCCCGGAGCGCTTCTGCTTCAGGGGCTTTTTCCCGGGGATGTCGTCTTGAGGACATCTTAAAGCCAGCGGACTGGTCCAGAGAATCCACCTTTAGAGAATTTTATTTTAAACCGGTGTCTCACATGTCGCATTCATTAGTTACTTAAGCTTTGAACTAGCATAATAAGAGCCTCCGTGTCTTGTGGGATAATTCCCAGATTCCCCTATTTATCATGATGGGGAATCGTAATTATAGTAAAGACACGGAGGCGAGTATTATCCCGCCCAATGTGATGGGTTTGTTTTTCCCACCCTAATATCTGACGTGAAGTTTAAAGGTTCGATAAGTTCTTAGATCATTTATCATTCGTTAACAAGCTCTGGTGATCTCTAATGTGTTGTTTTCTCTGACAGCTTAATCCTTGGATTGGAATTTATCATACAAGGTTTCCTCTACATGTTCAAGGTTTCCATAAAGGAAGAAGGCCCTTCCGTTGTTCGATTGGTTAAAGAAATATCGGGATGGTCTCGCATCAGAAAAGAGAAGAGCCAGCGGGGGTCAGAGGATTTGAAGAGTTGGACTGTACCATTGTTTACTGGACTGTACCATTGTTGTCTGTTATGTATATATACTGTTTAAACTTGTTTTTTTCACTCTCAAAATACTTTGTTGTGTATTTGAGAGATTGTTCTTTGCTGCTATCGGCGTAAGTAAAGAAAAGATAGCATAATACTCGCCACCGTGTCTTTACTATAATTACGATTCCCCGTCATGATAAATAGGGGAATCTGGGAATTCCCCTTGTTTATTCTCTGCACAGGAACCTCAATGCTTCACTATGAAACATACGAGCTGACCCAGAGTATATCTTTTTTTTATATATACCTAATTTGCGATAAGGATTAATTATACTAAAGGTTGTATGCCCACTGGATAATTTGTAATAACGAAACAAACTATCAATATATGTTGATAATATTTCACTAATTACCCAATCCTAAAATAGAGTCTTAAAAACATATAACCCAACTAAAAACTGGATATTAGACCCACTAACTTCAATTTAAACCTCAGGATGCGAAAGAAATCTCAATTAAATGCAGCACCTTGGGATAAACCCAATGCAGAACAGTAACACAGAAAATTCATTATGCCTAAACTGAATACATGTATTATAAACCCTGTTAATTACTTTTAATTACAATATTCATGGTTTGCCTAAACTCTTAGACCCAAATTTAAAAATATATCCTAGCATGTGAAAAACAAGTATAAAATCACACCCAAAAATCATTTCTCTTAAGAACCAAATACAGATACTTAAAACATTGAAACATACAGGGTTATTCAGAGAGCGTGAAAAGCTGGAGAATGAGTGGAGAATGACAGGAGAATGAGTGGAGAATGAGTGGAGAATGAAAAATTCTAGGTCAAAATAGCCAAACCAGAAAAATTCTCCCTTTCATCTCACTTTCCAAATCGGCTATTTTGACCTAGAATTTTTCATTCTCCAGTCATTCTCCACTCATTCTCCAGTCATTCTCCACTCATTCTCCACTCATTCTCCACTCATTCTCCACTCATTCTCCACTCATTCTCCACTCATTCTCCACTCATTCTCCTACTTTTCACGCTCTCTGAATAACCCTGATAGTTTGCCAATTCACCAAGTTGTACAATCATGAAATGAAAACCATCAACAAGCAAAATAAGAAATATAACAGCTTGATGGGCTTTTTATAGCTGGAACTTTCTGTAAACAGATGTCATCTGGAGTTACTTCTTCAAAGTGAAAGAGTTTGAAAATGCAGGCGTTTCTTTTTATGAATGAAACAATGCTCTTTATGGGTGTAGAATATATAAAGAAACATGTGATACGCTTTGCTGCTGCAAAATCTGATGACAAAATCCTCTTCAATTTTAATGAATAACCTTTCAATATAAAGATGTATCAACTGTGTCGTAAAATTTGATGGAACTTGTCATTTAAAAATGTAGATCCTTGATGATTCAATCCTTGCACTATATCAGCTGTATACATTGATAATATGTAACAAACACTTGCTTGAAGATATAGGTCATTCTGTTAGCATTCATCAATCACAAAATATTCTTTATCGCAGATCCTTGGTCTCTACGCGTATCAAATTCTTTGGCTATAGCAAACATTGTATCCTGGGAAAAATAACTTTAAAACGCATGTTAAGATCTGAAACTAAACATGATTATTTTATCAATTGTTTATGAGCACAGATCCCCAATTAGCAATATGACCAAATGAATCAAATGTTTTCTTAAAAGAAAACAATCCGTGCTACGCTTTGTACTCAAAACATCTGGTTTTCACATTAGTGTCAACATGTTGCGAATTCATTTAGCTTAAGTTATTTAAAATTACCATCTTTTTTTAAAAACTCCTTATCAACAAAAACCTTTCTATCCCCACATGCGTATCACCTTCAAAACTAAATAAAAATACATTATCTGCCACCTCCACTCCCAGAGGTCCCCTCTGCCACCCTCTGCCACTTCCTCCCAGCCACTGAGGAGGAAGTCAATTCCTTATTGTCCTCCTCACATCTCATCACGTGCCCGCTCGACCCCATTCCCTCACATCTAATTCCGCCCCTCTCCTCCTCCCTCATCCCTGCTCTCACACACATCTTCAACCTATCTCTCTCCACTGGCTCCTTTCCATCCGCCTTCAAACACGCGCTAGTTACCCCTTTACTAAAGAAACCATCCCTAGATCCCAACTCTCCATCCAACTACCGCCCTGTATCCCTGCTTCCCTTCACATCAAAGCTCTTAGAAAAAATAGTCTTCAATTGCCTCTCCCTCAACTGAAACTGCCCTCAAAGTCACCAACGACCTCCTAACTGCTAAAAAACACGGCCACTATTCTATTCTCATCCTGTTTGACCTCTCGGCTGCTTTTGTCACTGTTGACCACCCCCTCCTTCTACAGACCCTCAGCTCTCTTGGTCTCTGTGACACTGCACTCGCTTGGGTTGACTCCTATTTATCCAACAGGTCCTTCTCTGTGTCCTTTGCTGGTAACTCCTCCTCTTCATTGCCTCTATCTGTTACACTTGACTCTGCTCTTTCCTTCATCCCCCACATCCAGTCTCTTTCCTCCTCCTGCCGATACCAACTGCGTAATATTTCCAGAATTCGGCCATTTCTTACCGCTGTCACCACAAAACAACTCATACACGCCCTGGTAATCTCCCGACTCGACTATTGCAATAATCTCTTATCTGGCCTCCCTCTGTCCCGCCTCTCCCCCCTACAATCCATCCTGAACGCCTCCGCCAGGCTAATTCACCTCACCCGCCGCTCTGTCTCTGCCGCTCCCCTCTGCGAGTCCCTTCACTGGCTCCCCATCCACTGCAGAATTAAGTTCAAAATCCTTATCCTTACCTACAAAACCCTCACTAACTCAGGCGCCCCACTACCTGTCTCACTAATCACCAATACACCCCCAGCCCGCTCCCTAAGGTCAAACAGTGACCTGCGCCTAGCTTCTCCCGCATCACCTCTTCCATGATAGACTGCAGGATTTCTCACGCGCAGCCCCCACTCTCTGGAACGCTCTCCCTCGTACGGTCAGACATTCCTTAACTTCTCTTCCTTCAAACGCTCCCTGAAAACGTTCCTATTTAGGGAAGCCTACCACCCAACTCACTGACACAACCATCAATCACTCTCACCTTACAGTCCTCTCCTCCTGTTTCCAACCCCAACCCTCCCAGATTGTGAGTTCCTACGGGAATAGGGCCCTCATCTCCTCCTGTACTGTTTGTCAAATGTTGTTCAATGTATTGTAACCCTGTCTATACTGTGCTTATTGTACAGCGCTGCGGAATATGCTGGCGCTTTATAAATAAAGAATAATAAATCTTCCCAATTTCCTTTTCCTTCTTATAATTACTACATACTGTTAACAGTTCTTTTAAAAAAAGAATACGCCTGCTCGCTCATCCTCTCTCTTTTTTTTTTTTTTGAAAAACGCTCAGGGCCAAATCTGTTCACAGGCAGAGAGAAAAAAAAAATAAATAAAAACACTTGAGAAAATACTTGAGGTTACAATGATTAATTCAACACATGCAAGGATTCCATGCCATTAAAGGTCATTTAGTAGAGTAGGCAGGGCCGGTGCTAGGCTATTTTGCACCCTAGGCCAGACCAGCTACTTGCGCCCCCCCCCAAAAAAAACACGTGACATGTGAATGTATCACAGAGCTCCACAGCAATAAAACTGACAGTAACAGCCGGTGTGTATGAGCGTATCACAGAATCCACAGCAATGAAACGCACAGTAACGGGCGGTGCAGATGAGGGTATCACAGAGGTCCACATACCCCCGCCCAATGTCACACACACACACGCAAATCCATACACACACACACACATAAACTTACCCTCACAGCCCTGGTCGAGGCCTGGTTTCGGGCCTGGTGGTGTCCCCAGGCTTCGGGCCTGGTGGTCTCCCCAGGCTTCGGGCCTGGTGGTCTCCCCAGGCCTCGGGCCTGGTGGTCTCCCCAGGCCTCGGGCCTGGTGGTCTCCCCAGGCCTCGGGCCTGGTGGTCTCCCCAGGCTTCGGGGATGGCCTGTGGGCCTCAATGAGCCGTACGGGCGGTGCCAAGGGGGAGAGCAGCATGGGAGCCACCGCGCTCAGCGCCGTCCCAGGCCCCGCAGCTCCGTGCTCGCCTAGGCCCAGCGCCGGGGAGGATGTGTTATCCGCCGCTGTACAGGTGCCTCCAGGGCAGGGGCTGACTGGCAACTTTCAGCCCGGGGGGCAAGTACCAGCCAGAGGCCCGCCATAGTGCAGCAACTCGGGCCCTTATTTAAACAAAAACATACACGGGAAGCAAATTAAGTAATAAATAACATTTTATTACTGGTTAAAATAATTATAGAAGGCTTTAAATATATATATATACATACACACAAACATAATTTAGCCCAAATACAGAAAACAATGTTTTTAGTTTTGCGCTGTTGCACAGAAGGTCCCTGCAGCACATGTGAGAAGCTGCCAATCACTTTTTAGGTTTAAAAAAGACACTGTACATTACTGCAGGGATGTGCGGTGAGGTCAGCGGCTGGTGAGGCAACATGTATAGGTGAGATCAGAAATACATGTCTGTTTTAGTACACTGGATTTTGTGTCTTTCTAATAAAACGTGCTATGTAACAATAGGATATTAAATAAAATCTTGTTTTCTGTATTGTTTGCAGAAAAAAAAACAGATTGCTCCTCCAGATGCTGCTGTGTGTCAATGGGAGCAGTGCTCATTCACAGCAGGGCTGCTGGATGCTGTGTGTAAATGGGAGCAGTGCTCATTCACAGCAGGGCTGCTGGATGCTGTGTGTCAATGGGAGCAGTGCTTATTCACAGCAGGGCTGCTGGATGCTGTGTGTCAATGGGAGCAGTGCTCATTCACAGCAGGGCTGCTGGATGCTGTGTGTCAATGGGAGCAGTGCTCATTCACAGCAGGGCTGCTGGATGCTGTGTGTCAATGGGAGCAGTGCTCATTCACAGCAGGGCTGCTGGATGCTGTGTGTCAATGGGAGCAGTGCTCATTCACAGCAGGGCTGCTGGATGCTGTGTGTCAATGGGAGCAGTGCTTATTCACAGCAGGGCTGCTGGATGCTGTGTGTCAATGGGAGCAGTGCTTATTCACAGCAGGGCTGCTGGATGCTGTGTGTCAATGGGAGCAGTGCTTATTCACAGCAGGGCTGCTGGATGCTGTGTGTCTGTCACGGATCCCTCTGATTACCAAAAGTGTGGTCCCTTTACGCAGACCGCTCTCTACCCTTCCGATCCTTGAATGGTCGGCAAAACTAGAAAGACAATTAACCAGACAATAGATAAACAAGGGGTAACACCAGACAGAGGTATGGAATAGAGTATTGTCACGAATCCTTCTGACCACCAAGATATTGATCTCTTTATGTAGCTCCCTTTCTATTCTTCCGATCCTTGAATGGTCGGCAAAGCTATATAGACAATGAAGCAGGTAACAGATAAAGAAAGGGAAACACCAGACAGGGGTACAGAACAGATCACAAGTCCTCCCTAGGACTTTAGTAATAGCAGAGGTAATCTGATGTGTGCTTAGGGTGCCACATAGACTGACCTCGGTACCAACGTTAAGGGCAGAACCTAGAGCAGAGTAAATGCCAATACCAGGGGTCATACACAGAAGGGTTCGTTTGCCAATGCCAAGAGTCATACACAGGAGGGTACGTTTGCCAATGCCAAGGGTCATTCACAGGAGGGTTCGTTTGCCAATGCCAAGGGTCATACACAGGAGGGTACGTTTGCCAATGCCAAGGGTCATACACAGGAAGGTTCGTTTGCCAATGCCAAAGGGTTATACACAGGAGGGTTCGTTGCCAATGCCAAGAGTCATACACAGGTAATAGCCAAGATTTTCACAAGAGCTCTGCGGAAGGTGAATACCACGTCAGGCGCACCGGTATAATATGGTGAGACTGGGTTTTAAACCCGGCGGGTCCGCGTCATAACGCCAGGCCCCGCCCCTCGGCGTCCCACGTGAGCGCACCCGGAAGCGTTTACATTTGGCGCCTGGCCAGCGAGCAGCGAGGAAGCTGCTGCCAGGCGCCCCATCCCCTGACCCACCGTGACAGTGTCAATGGGAGCAGTGCTTATTCACAGCAGGGCTGCTGGATGCTGTGTGTCAATGGGAGCAGTGCTCATTCACAGCAGGGCTGCTGGATGCTGTGTTTCAATGGGAGCAGTGCTTATTCACAGCAGGGTTGCTGGATGCTGTGTGTCAATGGGAGCACTGCTTATTCACAGCAGGGCTGCTGGATGCTGTGTGTCAATGGGAGCAGTGCTTATTCACAGCAGGGCTGCTGGATGCTGTGTGTCAATGGGAGCAGTGCTCATTCACAGCAGGGCTGCTGGATGCTGTGTTTCAATGGGAGCAGTGCTTATTCACAGCAGGGTTGCTGGATGCTGTGTGTCAATGGGAGCACTGCTTATTCACAGCAGGGCTGCTGGATGCTGTGTGTCAATGGGAGCAGTGCTCATTCACAGCAGGGCTGCTGGATGCTGTGTGTCAATGGGAGCAGTGCTTATTCACAGCAGGGCTGCTGGATGCTGTGTCAATGGGAGCAGTGCTCATTCACAGCAGGGCTGCTGGATGCTGTGTGTCAATGGGAGCAGTGCTCATTCACAGCAGGGCTGCTGGATGCTGTGTGTCAATGGGAGCAGTGCTCATTCACAGCAGGGCTGCTGGATGCTGTGTGTCAATGGGAGCAGTGCTTATTCACAGCAGGGCTGCTGGATGCTGTGTGTCAATGGGAGCAGTGCTCATTCACAGCAGGGCTGCTGGATGCTGTGTGTCAATGGGAGCAGTGCTCATTCACAGCAGGGCTGCTGGATGCTGTGTGTCAATGGGAGCAGTGCTCATTCACAGCAGGGCTGCTGGATGCTGTGTGTCAATGGGAGCAGTGCTTATTCACAGCAGGGCTGCTGGATGCTGTGTGTCAATGGGAGCAGTGCTCATTCACAGCAGGGCTGCTGGATGCTGTGTGTCAATGGGAGCAGTGCTCATTCACAGCAGGGCTGCTGGATGCTGTGTGTCAATGGGAGCAGTGCTTATTCACAGCAGGGCTGCTGGATGCTGTGTGTCAATGGGAGCAGTGCTCATTCACAGCAGGGCTGCTGGATGCTGTGTGTCAATGGGAGCAGTGCTCATTCACAGCAGGGCTGCTGGATGCTGTGTGACAATGGGAGCAGTGCTTATTCACAGCAGGGCTGCTGGATGCTGTGTGTCAATGGAGCAGTGCTCATTCACAGCAGGGCTGCTGGATGCTGTGTGTCAATGGGAGCAGTGCTTATTCACAGCAGGGCTGCTGGATGCTGTGTGTCAATGGAGCAGTGCTTATTCACAGCAGGGCTGCTGGTGCTGTGTGTCAATGGGAGCAGTGCTTATTCACAGCAGGGCTGCTGGATGCTGTGTGTCAATGGAGCAGTGCTCATTCACAGCCAGGGCTGCTGGATGCTGTGTGTCAATGGAGCAGTGCTTATTCACAGCAGGGCTGCTGGATGCTGTGTGTCAATGGGAGCAGTGCTCATTCACAGCAGGGCTGCTGGATGCTGTGTTTCAATGGAGCAGTGCTTATTCACAGCAGGGTTGCTGGATGCTGTGTGTCAATGGGAGCACTGCTTATTCACAGCAGGCTGCTGGATGCTGTGTGTCAATGGGAGCAGTGCTCATTCACAGCAGGGCTGCTGGATGCTGTGTGTCAATGGGAGCAGTGCTTATTCACAGCAGGGCTGCTGGATGCTGTGTCAATGGGAGCAGTGCTCATTCACAGCAGGGCTGCTGGATGCTGTGTGTCAATGGGAGCAGTGCTTATTCACAGCAGGGCTGCTGGATGCTGTGTCAATGGGAGCAGTGCTCATTCACAGCAGGGCTGCTGGATGCTGTGTGTCAATGGGAGCAGTGCTCATTCACAGCAGGGCTGCTGGATGCTGTGTGTCAATGGGAGCAGTGCTTATTCACAGCAGGGCTGCTGGATGCTGTTGTGTCAATGGGAGCAGTGCTTATTCACAGCAGGGCTGCTGGATGCTGTGTGTCAACAAGGGAGCAGTGCTCATTCACAGCAGGGCTGCTGGATGCTGTGTGTCAATGGGAGCAGTGGCTTATTCACAGCAAGGGCTGCTGGATGCTGTGTGTCAATGGGGAGCAGTGCTTATTCACAGCAGGGCTGCTGGATGCTGTGTGTCAATGGGAGCAGTGCTTATCACCAGCAGGGCTGCTGGATGCTGTGTGTCAATGGGAGCAGTGCTCATATTCACAGCAGGGCTGCTGGATGCTGTGTGTCAATGGGAGCAGTGCTTATCACAGCAGGGCTGCTGGATGCTGTGTGTCAATGGGAGCAGTGCTCATTCACAGCAGGGCTGCTGGATGCTGTGTTTCAATGGGAGCAGTGCTTATTCACAGCAGGGTTGCTGGATGCTGTGTGTCAATGGAGCACTGCTTATTCACAGCAGGGCTGCTGGATTGCTGTGTGTCAATGGAGCAGTGCTCATTCACAGCAGGGCTGCTGGATGCTGTGTGTCAATGGGAGCAGTGCTTATTCACAGCAGGGCTGCTGGATGCTGTGTCAATGGGAGCAGTGCTCATTCACAGCAGGGCTGCTGGATGCTGTGTGTCAATGGGAGCAGTGCTCATTAACAGCAGGGCTGCTGGATGCTGTGTGTCAATGGGAGCAGTGCTCATTCACAGCAGGGCTGCTGGATGCTGTGTGTCAATGGGAGCAGTGCTCATTCACAGCAGGGTTGCTGGATGCTGTGTGTCAATGGGAGCAGTGCTTATTCACAGCAGGGATGCTGGATGCTGTGTGTCAATGGGAGCAGTGCTCATTCACAGCAGGGCTGCTGGATGCTGTGTGTCAATGGGAGCAGTGCTTATTCACAGCAGGGGCTGCTGGATGCTGTGTGTCAATGGGAGCAGTGCTTATTCACAGCAGGGCTGCTGGATGCTGTGTGTCAATGGGAGCAGTGCTCATTCACAGCAGGGCTGCTGGATGCTGTGTGTCAATGGGAAGCAGTGCTTATTCACAGCAGGGCTTGCTGGATTGCTGTGTGACAATGGGAGCAGTGCTTATTCACAGCAGGCTGCTGGATGCTGTGTGTCAAATGGGAGCAGTGCTCATTCACAGCAGGGCTGCTGGATGCTGTGTGTCAATGGGAGCAGTGCTCATTCACAGCAGGGCTGCTGGATGCTGTGTGTCAATGGGAGCAGTGCTTATTCACAGCAGGGTTGCTGGATGTTGTGTGTCAATGGGAGCAGTGCTTATTCACAGCAGGGCTGCTGGATGCTGTGTGTCAATGGGAGCAGTGATTATTCACAGCAGGGCTGCTGGATGCTGTGTGTCAATGGGAGCAGTGCTTATTCACAGCAGGGCTGCTGGATGCTGTGTGTCAATGGGAGCAGTGCTTATTCACAGCAGGGCTGCTGGATGCTGTGTGTCAATGGGAGCAGTGCTCATTCACAGCAGGGCTGCTGGATGCTGTGTGTCAATGGGAGCAGTGCTCATTCACAGCAGGGCTGCTGGATGCTGTGTGTCAATGGGAGCAGTGCTTATTCACAGCAGGGCTGCTGGATGCTGTGTGTCAATGGGGAGCAGTGCTCATTCACAGCAGGGCTGCTGAATGCTGTGTGTCAATGGAGCAGTGCTTATTCACAGCAAGGGCTGCTGGATGCTGTGTGTCAATGGGAGCAGTGCTCATTCAGCAGGGCTGCTGGATGCTGTGTGTCAATGGGAGCAGTGCTCATTCACAGCAGGGCTGCTGGATGCTGTGTGTCAATGGGAGCAGTGCTTATTCACAGCAGGGCTGCTGGATGCTGTGTGTCAATGGAGCAGTGCTCATTCACAGCAGGGCTGCTGAATGCTGTGTGTCAATGGGAGCAGTGCTTATTCACAGCAGGGCTGCTGGATGCTGTGTGTCAATGGGAGCAGTGCTCATTCACAGCAGGCTGCTGGATGCTGTGTGTCAATGGGAGCAGTGCTTATTCACAGCAGGGCTGCTGGATGCTGTGTGTCAATGGGAGCAGTGCTTATTCACAGCAGGGCTGCTGGATGCTGTGTGTCAATGGGAGCAGTGCTTATTCACAGCAGGGCTGCTGGATGCTGTGTGTCAATGGGAGCAGTGCTTATTCACAGCAGGGCTGCTGGATGCTGTGTGTTTACAAAGCTGGGGGGTGGGGGGGGTCTCAGCCTGGGTAATCACACACACAGTGCTGTGCACAGTGTGTGACATGGAGTGATCTCAGGCCTGTCCCATCTCACAGGGACAATGAAAAAAGTTTAAGTCAGAGCCGGGGTGAGGCAGGGGCTGCAGCAGCAGGACCAGACACCCAGGAGGAAGGAGCCAGGAATAGTGCTGGCAATGAGCGCACAGGAGCCGGGGAGACACAGCCCCTGTGTGTGTGGAGCAGCAGGGCTGAGAGGAGTGAGGCTGCGGGCTGAGAGGGGGTGAGTGTTATCGCAGGAGCAGATTCCAGGGGATGTGTGTGCGAGGAAGCGGCAATTTCTTAACCCCCAGTGAAGTCTTATACACACACAGAGGGCCTCCCTTTAATTTATTCACCCCCACAGCAGCAGGCCAGATCGCCACCACTCACCTCACCGTCTTGAAGACTCTCTGGGCTGGCCCTGGCCGGGTCTCTGTGTCCTGGGTGGGTGGTTGGCTTCCCCACTGTCTGCCTCCCTCGGCCCCTCCTCGCACTGGCAGGCTGGCTAGTGACATCTGCACTCGGCAAATGCTCCCACCGTCTGACGTCTCCCTCGACTGCGCCCTCCTCTGCAGCGTGTGCACAGCACACTTGGCATCACGTGGGGGGCCGGCCCAGCACTAACGCAGCTGCGCATAGGAGTCTGTGTCCGTTTGTAAAAAAAAAAACACAGCTCGGTCGGAACTCGGCCGGGGGGACGCTGGTCCCCCTGCCCCCCGGCCCAGTCCGCCCCTGCTCCAGGGCGGCCGCAACCCACGGCGACCCCGCTGCCAGCGTGGAGGGGGAGTGGGGGGTAGGCCGCTGAGGTGTAGGGGCGGGTGCTGGCCTGCTGAATGAGGCGGGGCGTTCCCAGGTTTTGCGGCGTGCAGCTGCTCCAGGGCCGTGCGGACTGTCCGGGCAGGGGTGCTTCATGCCGCCTGCTGCATGGACGGGCCAGCCCTGCCTGTGGAGCTCGGCGCCCTAGTCGGCGCTGCGCTCTAGGCAGCCGCCTAACTCGCCTAGCGGCAGCGCCGGCCCTGAGAGTAGGTGTGAAAAATCTCATGCAAGTCCTGAAGAGATCAAGTAATTGAACACTGGGCACATCGCACATACCATCACTCACAGCACACACAGCCAAACACACACATCGATTGTGCCTGGGCTCTGTTCAATATCACACCGAATCACCACGCAACAACTGGGAAAATCAGCATCATCTCACATTGCCACATAAAGTCCAATTCATAGTCTTGAAACAAATGCACACAAATTCAGACAACATCACACTTAATTCAATATCTCCAAATCCAGCTTCCCTTCATCCTGACACAAAAACGAGACACACAATAAATTAAACCAATGCTATATTATAGGTCTAGCAAACCCTTTGTATTTGGCAGCCAATGTGTGTCCCGATAATGTTCAAGATAAAGATTAACCTTCACAATGCACTAATAAACAGCAATGCAGTCACCATATACATATATACACACACCGTCACGTTCCACTAGCACAAAGGCACAGGGCCGGCCCAAGCCACTGCGCTGCCTGGAGTGAAGGATGAATTGCTGCCCCCCCACCCCCAAAAAAACATGGGGTGTATGAGCATATCACAGAGCGTCACGGCCCACTGTCCCACACATCCACATACCGTCACACACACACATCCACATACCGTCACACACACACATCCACATACAGACACACACACTTCCACACACACACACACACACACACATGCACACTTCCACATAGACACTTCCACAGTCACACACATACAGTCACACACACACAGTCACACACACACACACACACACACAGTCACACACACACAGTCACACACACACACACACACACACACAGTCACACACACATAACACAGCCGGTAACGGGGAGACACAGGATTAATGACTGCGGAGGGCACAGTGTTACTGTAGATTATATTTCACAGGGTTTTCCTTTAAATAGGAAGCGTCTCACCGAATGAAAGAAATTAGGAAAATGCTTGTCTTTTCACCATGATTTTATAATTCAGGGAATAGTAGGTGGGGGAGGGGTAAACGCCATAATGCGGCATTAAACCATGCGACGTCCCAGTCATTTCTGTAATTCCCCCATCAAACCCTGGCAGCTCCATACTAACCCCCCCCCCCAGTTTAGAAAGGTAAAAATTTGATTTATTTATTTATTTAGGTAAAGTCACCCAGGCCTCGCCAGGTCAGTGAAAAGCAGATCCCCAGCTATTAAACAACTAACTACAGCTCCCATCATGCTGTGCAGGCTGTAAGGGAGCTGCAGATTGTCTTCAATCTGGGCCCGTGCAGCCCTCAATCGCGCAGCTCCCTCAGGACTCTGGATAGGGTGTCTGTCCAGGGCTTCCACAACCAGGACAGAGGAGCTGGCAGTGCATTATGGGGCAGCACATGTCCCTGTGAGCAGGGAAGGGCGGGAGGAACCTCCATAAACATATGGGGGGGGCACAGAGTCTCCTGTATGAAATCAAGCCAGGCCTACCTCCTTAGCAGCCTCATGGTTCCCCGGGATTCACTTAAGGGCACGCGCTTGCCTACGTCATCAGAGCCCTGCCGCGCATGTCACATGACAGGCTCTAATCACCTCGTTCCATCTCGCAGGCGCACTGCGCTGCAGGAGAGACCACAGCCAGGCTGCATCGCTGGTAAAACTTAAGCTGATGGCCTCCATGTCTGCTGAAAGGGGTGGGCGCTGACCCGCTGAAAGGGGCAGTCACGTGCCGGAGGGGCAGGCACGGCTTGATTTTCAACAGAACACTGTCCTGCAGCCATGTCTGGGCTGGTGGCCTTTGAAAGAGCAGCAAAATGCTGCCCCTGACAAAGTGCTCGCCTGGAGCGGCTGCTCCACCCTGCTCCATGGACGGGCGGCCCTGCAAAGGCAGAATACAAGCATCACTCCAGAAAAACATACTCTGTTTGCTTCAGGCAGCCATACACATCATACTCCTGAATTACAATATTGTAAAAATCATCCACAAAAACTGTGTATGAGCTGATCAAATCAGGGCAGGCAAATACAGTATCTTCTAGTAACAGCCTCAATAATTAATAATAGAGACAGATGAGGTTGTTTATAAATTAGAATATCTAAGCCCTATAGGAGAACTGAAACTAGTCTGTGGCTCATGTTAGAATCTCCACAACTCATGTGTTGTGTTTTTTTTTAAAACAAAGTGGAATAAAAAGCCATGAGATCAAAGAAAAGAAAAATAGAAGATAGACTGTCAGGATCCCTGGCTGTAGTCATTCTGGAACACCCCCTGGTGGTACACTTCATGTTCTGCTCCTGTCATGCAAACCAGCAATGTAACAGTTAAAACACCTGAACAACACACAGGCATACAGAATAAAGGCGCCACGCCCCAGTCAGACCTTTGCTGGATCATTACAGCTCTTGTGCTGAGAGAGTGAGGTGCTACTAACTCACTGCTCTGCTGTACCAATCTGTTCCTGTTTATTATTTGTCTCTGCAACTCCACCATCATCCTTCTGAGAATCATCCGTCAGTTTATTTCCACATCATCCTCCCTACTCCTTCCCACCTGCTTATCAGTGCAGGACACTGCATCCTGGGCTCATACCCCTGCCATCCAGGTGCCACCCTGGTACCATCCCCACGTTCCTGAAGGAATGAACCAGCCACAACTAAATGAGCCCGCAGTGCTGCACTTTATGGTGGAGTTACTGAAAAGACCTTCCAGGACCTGTTTAAAAACCTGGCTGATTCCCTTGTGAAATTGCTGCAAGATATGTGGGGCTCCTCGACTAAGGAGTGCATCCTGCAGCTAACAAGCACAGAGAACCAGTGTCCCCTGAAGAAAGTGCGAGGAGACTGGCAGACAATCTCTGCCTGTACTGCGGGAAAGGGTCACATTGGGTCTCAAATTGCCCATCAAAATCTGCCAGACCCGCGGCTGTTAAGCCAGTGCCAAAGTCTGCTGCAACTCCCAAGCACGCTCAGGTGCGTAGACCTCTAAGGCAATCCCAGGCTTCCAGGCCTGCTGCACCCACTGATTCAAAACCTGCTGCAGAAAGATCTGCTGTACGAGCAACGGCACCTAAGCCTGCACCCAGAAAACCCCCAGCACCCAGACCTGCACCCCGAAAACCTCCTGCACCCAGACCTGTCCACAGAAGATCCGTGTCCGCTGCACCCAGGAACCACCGGGTATCTCTGGAGTCCATCTATGATCAGGAGGAGTCTGAAATTCATATGGAGGAAGACACCAATATGCCAGTAGAATCAGATACAGTTATTCCTATGGACTTTGAAAGTACATCTGTGGAACCAAAACCAATGGACATTATGCTTACACAGGTTCCAGGTGAAACCACAACTCCCACCACTCTCAGCCAACAAGATCTGGCCATCTATGAGATTGAAGGTACTGGTTATGACCCTCTGTGTGATTTAGTTGCCATTTGGCCGTCTATCCTCGGATTATTCAGATCCCGAGCAGGTACCAAGGGGTACCACCCGGGACAGCTTACTTACCAGGGAGGAGGGGTGGAGGCTGCCACACCTCACCCCAAATGAGAGCTTGGCATAACCTCTATACACCAGTGAAGAGTCCACTCCTGAATGGAATATCTGTGAGGACTACATACCTACCTGGTGCCATCTGAAAATGTGGGCATCAGCATGGTGAACAATTCTGTTGTCCCCAACACCAGGAGGGTGACACCTGTAAGAAGTCCAGATCTACGGCGTTGGAGAAAACAGAGGAAGAAACCATCTCCCGACCTGTGTTACCATACCCAATGCTGGAGGGACCAGGATAAGCTACAGGATACACCTGTCCCTATGCCATTTGCCTATGTGGGCACTAAGTTCCCTGGTAACCCTGCCTCCTACCGGTGTCCCTCTGTTTTCAGGAGTCTACGAGACTGTGGCACTTGTACACATCCTGATTCTCCACCTGAAGACCCGGATTCTTATACTGTCCAGGGGGTCTTCGTTATACCCACACAGGACCCTGTAACAGGCAATTGGATGTATTCTCCTGCCCGCTGATGTCCAGCTACAGCCAGTTCTGGGTCACCCAGTGTGTGACCCTAAGGGGGAGGGTACTGTCAGGATCCCTGGCTGTAGCCTTTCTGGAACACCTCCTGGTGGTACATGTCATGTTCTGCTCCTGTCATGCAAACCAGCAATGTAACAGTTAAAACACCTGACACACACACAGGCATACAGAATAAAGGTGCCACGCCCCAGCCAGACTTTTGCTGGTTCATTACAGCTCTTGTGCTGAGAGAGTGAGGTGCTACTAACTCGCTGCTCTGCTGTACCAATCTGTTCCTGTTTATTATTTGTTTCCTGCAACTCCACCATCATCCTCCTGAGAATCATCCGGTCAGTTTATTTCCACATCATCCTCCCTACTCCTTGCCACCTGCTTATCAGTGCAGGACACTGCATCCTGGGCTCATACCCCTGCCATCCAGGTGCCACCCTGGTACCATCCCCACGTTCCTGACATAGACCAGCAAGATGAAAATAAGAAAGGTCTCAGGCTTATTGAAATTACGCGACTGATCAGACTCAAAAAGGTACACAGAAATATGGTAATGCAACAAAACAATATAACCATCAACACAACAATATAAAACACTCAGTGAAGCTTCATATGACAAAACAAACATGAACACAAACCACAAAGGGTTAAATATGATTTCTAAAAGTCCATCGTATATCTCTAATTCCATACAGAGAAAGCCTTGGAGGACTCTAACCTCCAACTTTTGGCTTGAGAAAATGTGCGCTTAACACAGATTCTCGTATACGGTAGTTTGGGAAGCGATACCCAAAGTAAATACATCTCAGAGAGCTCCATTACCACTAAATAACGACCAAGACAAAACCAAGAGCTTTACATCAATAAGCGCGTGAGTACACGCCAACAGGAGAAAAGGTAAGAAATACAAAAATCTATTTGCTTACCTTTTCTGTGCTTTTTGCAGTCCATTGCCCAATCTTCTGACACCAAGTGTTAGGATGTAAAAAATCCTTTTATCCTGTTTTTTGTTTTTTTATCTCAGTCATTAGCTCTTTTTCTTATTTCCATGCCAGGCATTTTCTTATTTATCTATACTCTATAATTCAGAGTTCTAGAAGTCATATCCAAATATACATGTATGTGAGAAAAGAATAGAGCAGAATCATGTTGATGTCACATCTTTTACTTCATTCAAATCTGATCTGGTTCAGAACTTTCACAAGCTAAATACAGAAAAACAGGACACAGCCTCTTAATACATATTATTGGCCAAGCTTAGGCATTTTTCAAATGTCTCACACAAAGAACTTTGTTTAAATTGACCAATGTATTTTGAACTAGGTATTGATTTCCCCCAACCACATCTGTTTAAATTTATCAATAGTCATCTCTGCAGCAAAGAGCCTTTTTAAAGCTCCTAGACAGCTTCTCTAGGTCATCGGTCACATCTGATTTGTCCTTTAGGCTTCTTTTCAACTCTCCAGCCCTACTGACTGAAAAATAAAAGATGAATGAGCCTACAAGAACTGAAGCAGGCCATTATTCTTAACATATGGTTCTCATTCTGACTCAAGAGATTTCAAAGTACATAGAGTGTAAAAGATTATCAAAAATTGGTTTGATAGATTAGGAATATACAAATATTAAAATATTCCTAAACAGGAAGTAAAGTAAAACTGGAAATAAGAGAATAACATTCAATCAGTATATACAATATGCACAATGTTCAGTCCTAACATGCTTTTCTAACTGAGAAAAGGGAATATGCATACCGGTGATGCTACTTTTAGACTGATGACAAAACGGCAGCTAGGTAGACCTGTTCTCCTCCAGGAACTGAAGTGCTGATGCAAGCTGGATGGCTTCTGACACTGCATGTGAAGCCAACCTCCCAGCCCACTAGGATGATGGGAATCTACAGGGCTCACAAGGAACAATTGTCTAACTATTCTCAAACTGCATTACTGAGCCATACACTAGATGGTGATATTACAATGCAATTCCATAGAGAATGAACACATTAAACAACTTGCAGAAAGGCATGACAGCTTTCTATATCACTGTTACTACTCCCACTGGGAAGGGAATCAGAAAATGTGTAAATTCCTTGACTCAGTTATTTCAGTTTAGATTACCTTATTGATGCGACACAATGTATTATTTAAGGAATCACGCTTTAGTGATCACGAATGATTTGTGTATTAAATCATCATAATTAGACATTATAATGATTGAATGATTGTAATACCAATGAGGGAGCACTAGGGGCAGTGTGTAGACTTTTTGCCTTGAATGTCGATTGTGGCTTGCCGTGACGATAAACCAGCCTACTCTAGCGATGTTCCCCCATTGGGAATAAAAGGTGTATGTTGGACAAGATCAGGGCTCTTTATTCCTTGAGCTAGTAAGTCTGAACATGAGAACTCTGCTCAGCAGCAGCCAAAAGCCGGGGGCCTTGTAAGTTTGTTTCATATCATCTTCATTAATATTTGTATGGTTTAGTATTGAGTAGTTTCCTGTAAAGTGTTCTCTTTTATTAGTCACTGAAAAATATTTGTTATAAACTATTAATATAAATTGCAAAGTAAATTGTTAATTGATACTACACCATTTTTGTGTGTTTTTCCTCAATTATTGCATATTAATTAATTTATTAATTAATGCTAGAATTAATGCCAATGCAGCAAATACCCAGATCAGAGGCCAGTGAGTTGTATATTGTGTATCTTTATTCCCCATATTCCCCTTCCCGCTCTCTCCCCAGCGTCAATCCGTTCAGATACAGAAACATTGCAAACACTCCATTCTCATCCCAACCAGAAAATCACTTTATGGCTTTTATACAGTTATTATTATTATTATTAATATGTGATTATTACAAATAAACCCAGCAAGAACTGAAAGGGTTAAAGAGTTTTCACTCCTAGAAATCATTTTAACTGACACATATTCTTCAAATTCTCATCCAGGAATTATCCCCATATACCCCAAACACAGCATGGAGCGGCTCGGTGAAGGCGGCAGTGAAGGTGTGTAAGTGTCTGATCGGGTCACACAGCTCATAAAAGGACAAACGTCCGGCCTCATAGTCCAGCAATATCCCCAATCTACGACAGGAAGAGGAGTGAGGCAACGGGATTATTTTATGGTCATGTCTCACTGAATACTCATTATTATCATACTTCCCCAAAACCCAGGACTTTCTATTCTTATCAATCTGCTTTCCTCTCCTCTTTATACTGGGATAGGTCATCCCGACCCCCCACTCCCCTGATTCACTGACCTCCACTTCCCAGTAAATGTTGCCCCTGAGGAGAAACTGCTGGAGCTCAAAACCTGAGGATAATCGTGAAATCTGCTAAAGTTTTTTTGAGCGTCTCTGCTTTATTCCTGACCAGGAAACAGTTCAATCCTTGATATGAACATAATGAAAAAGCCGTGTTTATTAATTATATATTATTATTCTTTATTATAAAGCGCCAGCATATTCCGCAGCGCTGTACAATAAGCACAGTATAGACAGGGTTACAATACATTGAACAACATTTGACAAACAGTACAGGAGGAGATGAGGGCCCTATTCCCGTAGGAACTCACAATCTGGGAGGGTTGGGGTTGGAAACAGGAGGAGAGGACTGTAAGGTGAGAGTGATTGATGGTTGCGTCAGTGAGTTGGGGGGTAGGCTTCCCTAAATAGGAATGTTTTCAGGGAGCGTTTGAAGGAAGAGAAGTTAGGGGAAAGTCTGACAGTACGAGGGAGAGCGTTCCAGAGAGTGGGGGCTGCGCGTGAGAAATCCTGCAGTCTATCATGGGAAGAGGTGATGCGGGGAGAAGCTAGGCGCAGGTCACTGTTTGACCTTAGGGAGCGGGCTGGGGTGTATTTGGTGATTAGTGAGGACAGGTAGTGGGGAGCTGAGTTAGTGAGGGTTTTGTAGGTAAGGATAAGGATTTTGAACTTAATTCTGCAGTGGATGGGGAGCCAGTGAAGGGACTCGCAGAGGGGAGCGGCAGAGACAGAGCGGCGGGTGAGGTGAATTAGCCTGGCGGAGGCGTTCAGGATGGATTGTAGGGGGAGAGGCGGGACAGAGGGAGGCCAGATAAGAGATTATTGCAATAGTCGAGTCGGGAGATTACCAGGGCGTGTATGAGTTGTTTTGTGGTGACAGCGGTAAGAAATGGCCGAATTCTGGAAATATTACGCAGTTGGTATCGGCAGGAGGAGGAAAGAGACTTGATGTGGGGGATGAAGGAAAGAGCAGAGTCAAGTGTAACTCCAAGACAGCGAACTTGGTTTGATGGGGAGATGGTGATACCCTCCACCGTGATCGAGAAGTCAGGAGGTGGGGCGGCATTAGAGGGAGGAATAAGTAGGAGCTCAGTCTTTGACATGTTGATCTTTAGGTGGTGGGAGGCCATCCAGGAGGAGATGCCAGATAAACAGTCACTGACTTTGGAAAGGACAGGGGAGAGAGATCAGGGGTAGAGAGGTAGATCTGAGTGTCATCAGCGTAGAGGTGGTAATTAAAGCCAAAGCTGTTGATGATTTTGCCCAGGGAGGAGGTGTAGATGGAAAAGAGCAGAGGACCAAGGACAGAGCCTTGAGGTACACCAACAGATAGAGGCAATGAGGAGGAGGAGTTACCAGCAAAGGACACACAGAAGGACCTGTTGGATAAATAGGAGTCAACCCAAGCAAGTGCAGTGTCACCGAGACCAGAGAGTTGAGGGTCTGTAGAAGGAGGGGGTGGTCAACAGTGTCAAAAGCAGCCGAGAGGTCAAGCAGGATGAGAATAGAATAGTGGCCGTGTTTTTAGCAGTTAGGAGGTCGTTGGTGACTTTGGTGAGGGCAGTTTCAGTTGAGTGTAGGGGACGGAAGCCAGATTGCAGGGGGTCAAGTAGGGAATTGGAGGACAGGAAGAGGAGAGGCGGTTGAAGACTAGTTTTTCTAAGAGCTTAGAGTAAGGGAAGCAGGGATACAGGACGGTAGTTGGATGGAGAGTTGGGATCTAGGGATGGTTTCTTTAGTAAAGGGGTAACTAGCGCGTGTTTGAAGGCGGATGGAAAGGAGCCAGTGGAGAGAGATAGGTTGAAGATGTGTGTGAGAGCAGGGGTGAGGGAGGAGGAGAGGGGAGGAATTAGATGTGAGGGAATGGGGTCGAGCGGGCACGTGGTGAGATGTGAGGAGGACAATAAGGAATTGACTTCCTCCTCAGTGGTTGGGAGGAAGCGGCAGAGGGTGGCAGATGGGACCTGTGGGAGTGGAGGTGGCAGATAACTATCTTGTGTTGGGATGTTGCTTCTGATAGTTAAGTTTTACTGAGGAAGTAGTCTGCCAGGTCTTGAGCGCTGAAGGCAGCTGAGGGGGAGGTGCAGGTGGGTAGAGGAGGGTGTTGAAGGTGGACCAGAGCCGTTTAGGGTTGGAGGACAGCGTAGATATAAGAGATGAGAAGAAGGATTGTTTGGCCAAGTGGAGGGCAGAGGTGTATGACCGGAGAATAAACTTGAAGTGAACAAAATCAGCTTCAGAGCGGGATTTCCTCCAGGCACGCTCTGCGGTGCGGGAGCATCTTTGCAGGTAGCGAGTCTGGAGGGTGTGCCAGGGCTGAAGCTGGCGGCGTGGGGCCTTACAGAGTCGAAGAGGAGCAAGAGTGTCTAGAGCAGAGATAAGCGTAGTGTTGTAGTGATTAGTGGCAGCATCAGGGCAGGTGAAGGATGAGGTATGAGGGAGGTGGTGAAGTAGGTTGGAGAATTGATGGGGGTCCACAGCATGTAGATTTCTGCGAGTGTGTGTGCGGGGTGGGGGAGCAGGGTGTTTAGGAAGTCCAGATAGGTTGAAAGAGAGAAGGTGGTGGTCAGAGATGGGAAAGGGCGACAGTTGAACTCAGAAATGGAGCAGAGGTTGGAAAAGACAAGGTCAATAGCGTGACCATCGCGGTGGGTAGGGAGGAGGGAGGATTGTGTGAGTCCAAGGGAGGACGTGAGTGAAAGAAGTTTGGAGGCAGCAGGGGCGGAAGGATCGTCAATGGGAATGTTGAAGTCCCCGAGAACTAGGCATGGAAGATTAGAAGACAGGAAGTGAGAAAGCCAGGTAGCAAAGTGGTCAAAGAACTGGGAGGTTGGTCCCGGTGGGCGGTAGATGACTGCCACCCTGAGGGCCAGAGGAGAGAACAGGCGGATGCAGTGTGTCTCGAAGGAGGAGAAGGAGAGGGATGGGGTGGAGGGAGATGCTGGTAGGTGCAGGTGGGAGAGAGCAGGATTCCGACCCCGCCACCATTTCTCTCACCGGTCTGGGGGTATGGCTCAAGTGTAGACCGCCATGTGAGAGAGCAGCAACGGAGGCCGTGTCAGAGGGAGTTAGCCAGGTTTCAGTTAAAGCTAGGAGGTTGAAGGAGTTTGAAAGGAAGAGGTCATGGATTGCTGTGAGTTTGTTGCACACAGAGCGAGCGTTCCAGAGGGCGCAGGAGAAAGAGGACAGGCGCTGAGGGATTATGGGAATGAGGTTGCTGGGCTTGCAGGGAGGTGATTTATGTGCGATGGAGATAGGATGAGAGGGAAGTATTGGATGTGTTGTGGGGCCAGGGTTAGGGGATATGTCACCTGAGAGAGTAACAGCAGGAGGGTGAGAAAGAGAAGGTGGGAATGGGATTTGTGGGAGTGGGAGTGATTGGCAGCGCGAGAGTTAGAGGGAGACCATGTTCTGAGGAAACAAAGGAGCTCATGCGAGGCCATCATGTGGGACGAGAGGAGGGAGGGAGAGATGCAGATAGTGTAGGGGTCGGTGGTAGAGGGGCAGGAGTTCCATTTAAGGAGAAAAGTAGAAGTAAAGAGAACATCCAGTAACATGACTGAAAGCTCCGGTACACCAGCGCCGTCTCGTTTTCTGGTCCACAATCCCAGCTAGGCCCTGAGTGTAAGGTTCACTGAGATCAGATCTGCATCCAGATCTCCTGCACAGGACCTTATGTCACATCTCTCTGTGTCCTCAGAGTCACAATAGTCGTCTCTGTCTGATTCCCGTCCTTGTAAGACAGTTAATGGGTCCGTCATGTCACACAGCTCCTCGATGTCGCCAATCTTTCTGGACAACTTCTGCTTCTCTACTTCCAGATGCCAGATTAGATCTGAGAGTTGGCTTGAGACCTGCTCTTCCTGCCTGGAGATCTCACTCAGGACTCGCTTCTCCAGGTCTTCCAGCCGTTCCTTGATGTCCCTAATCAGGGCAGTGACTCGCTCTGTTACCCCGGCTGCCTTTTCTTGCACTTTTCTCCTGCGCTCCACCAGGTTCTGGACTCTTTTCTCCGCCTCCTCTCTCTCGGAAGTCAGTTTCTGCAGAATATTCCTCAGTTTCTCCTTCTTCTCAGAGGCCTCATTCAGAGTCTCCACCTGGTGTCCCCTGTGCTCTCCATCCCACCTGCAGGACACACAGATACAGGTCGTGTCTTCACAGCAATAATATTTCAAGATTTCCTTGTGGACGCTGCATTTCCTGTTCCCCAGTGAAGTGGTGGGTTCAGTTAAAACGTGTTCCTCTGACTTGCTGTGGACCCCCAGGTGGTTTTCACACATTGAAGCTTCACACAGCAGACATGTTCTCACAGCTGGTACTGGAGACTGAATGCAGTAGGTACAGGTTATCCCGGTCACCTCCTGCTCTGGGTGAGAAGATCGTAAGCTCTCCGCAATGTTACACAGTCTCAGGTTTCTTTTAAGTTCAGATCTTTCCCGAAACCTGTATCTACATTCAGGACAGGAAGATTCTCCCTCCTCCTGGTTGTCCCATGTCTTGGTGATGCAGAGTCGGCAGTAGCTGTGTCCACATGTCAGGGTCACAGGATCCGTATAAATGTCCTTACAGAGGGGGCAGGTCACCTCGGCTTTCAAATTCACAGACGCCATCACTGAAAGGTGGAAGAGAAATTAAATGGTTAATCTATGTATGTTTTTATTTAATAAAATGCAATTTTTATCCTCTTTGCTGCCATTTTGCTATGGAGTGGGTTTAGTGGAATTTGTTCTAAAAGAAAT
Organism: Leptobrachium leishanense; assembly: GCA_009667805.1. Lineage (NCBI taxonomy): Eukaryota > Metazoa > Chordata > Amphibia > Anura > Megophryidae > Leptobrachium > Leptobrachium leishanense. The sequence goes on from RXON01005268.1 coordinate 82,607, forward strand.
CCAAATATGCAGATCCAAGAACCAAGGAGGTCTCCTCCACCAAGAGAAAGTGGACATGAAAACAGCATAAGGAGAGAAATAAGAAGGCAACACCCACAAGCGTGTCTACCGAAAAATGTCAATCTGCCCCTGGACTAATAAAACCAGGACTTCCTATGTTCAGTCACAACTAGTATTAACTGGTAGATTTCAGTAAATTCGAGGTTTGCCTCCTTCCGCTTATATCACATTTCTACGTGTATTTCATGGTGTATTTCATTTCTACATAAGTGGAAAAGACCACAAGGAGAACAATGGACTACCCCAGACAGTGGCCGCAAAGCACATTTTCATGAAAAACTGCTAGATATGAATAAAAATGAAACTCCCAATAATGTGATAATAAGAGATGACTATCAGGGTTAGTCAAAGAACACCTAAATTCCATCGGGGAAAAAAAACACCACAACCTTTAAAAACTGTTTGCAAAAAAATGCACGGAATTGCCTGGAATTAATATATAAGGTCCTATGAATAATAAAAAGGTCTTTTACAGAAAAAAAAGCTCTTTAAAAAAAAAAATTGCCAAACAAATCTTAAAAGAAGAATAAAGAGACTTTTTCTGCAGATTAAAATACTAAACGGTTTATTAGATATTGAATTAAAACGGGAATATTTTTAACATTGAAACCTATGGGATTCGCCTGATTAAACCTGCCGAATGAAACCACTGAACATCAGGGCATTTCACTGATATTTCTCTGCTGCTCAATGTGAATAGATTAACCATTACTTCTGTGACAGAACAGCCGTCACTTACAATTTATTGGCATATAAAACATTAAAAGTTCATTGGTTCAAGGTTAAATTTTGTTTATACAATGTATGTCTGTATGATCCCTGTGTGTATTGTGTTTCCCCTCGCAAATCCCCACACCTGTAATCCCTCACAATTTAATACCACCCAAATTGCCCAGTTTTCATTCACCCAATTGTATAATTTGTTTGTGCTTGTATGACCCTGATGTTTATTAAGTTCTTTGCCACCCCTGCCTTGCCCAGCCATCGTGGTTTATCTGCCCAGTGCAACCCTGATACAGCTGCCGCCGGCCGAGACCTAGCACAGCCGACATGCCTTACACCCTGCACTGCTCAGCTTTTTGGTCAGAAGGGCCCTGAGAACATGGGGCCGCTGTGGAGTGAATTGTGAAGGGGAGTGCCACCAGGGTCACCCCTCAATCGTCCGCTGGACTCGAGTCGAGCTTCCCAGCCGCAGAGGGAAGCCCTGCGCCGGAATCAGAGCTCACAGTCCAGGGGGTGGAATTTCCCAGACAAGGAGTAGCCCAGGGCAGGCCAGACAGTGTGGCACCAAGAGCTGGGCTCGGGCTAGGGGCAGTAGCAGCCCATGTTAACAATATGAAAAGGGTTATGGCTGGAGGCAGTGGTAAAACTGGTGCCGGGATGTCTGAGGGCGGACATGAGAGAGACCAATGGGACTGTACCGTATAAATGTACCATGTATGTACTGTTCTAAATAAACCAACCTGCTTAACCAGTACTACGCCTCGATGAGTATTTGGGAAAAGGAACCATCCAGTGTGTATTTATTACTGCTGACCGCTAGCTTCCAGCTGGCTCATTATCGGGGCTCACGGCAGAGGAACCCCGGCACCTACTGCGGATCTACTCCTTCAGAGTAGCGGCATCGGTCACAGCTTCTCTATGGGGATTTCACTGCTACCGAACAGGCACCGTATTTCACTTGCAATTCACCAATATTTGGCAAACTGCCAGCTTTTGAATAGCCAAATTGGCTCCAAAATTGCATCGTACGGGGGAAATTCACCTTTCGGTGCACTTTCGGAGCCATTTCGTCTCTCTTTGAATAACCCTGTATGAGAAGCTTTTAGTGGCTGCAGAAACATTTCCCATCCTCGGCTTTGTCCGGAGCATTGTATAAGTCAATGTAGTTTGAGGCTGTATATGTATACGACTGTGTCACCAACGGTAACACACATCTGACGTCTTAGCTGTAAAAATGAGGGGTATTGCTTCATACAAAGTAACATAGAAGTATATACACGTGTCCAGCTTTATAATGAGGGTGCACAGAGATGGACGGGGAGGTGGTGACGTTCAGTTAGGCAACCTTGCAATAACGTAGAGTGACGAGATTTCATACACTCGACGTACATTGGGGGATTAAAAAGATAATTGAAGAATTGGGCCATTTGGTTTGATAATCCATTTAGGGCACATTTGAAACTCTGGTGCAGGTTTATTGACGACGTCCTTATTATATGGGACGGCGACGTGGACAGATGGACGCTTCTTTTTGGAATATATCAATAGTAATGGTTTAAATCTATTTTTTTTGCCAAGACTGGTAGGGGTTAAATAGATTTTTTTTTAGATTTGATGATTATTATTAAAGATGGTAGAATTTGCACCAAGACATTTTTTAAAGCCTAACGACACTATTAGCTATATTGATTATAATAGCAGTCACCACAAAAAAATCATTGGACAACATTACCAAAAATCTATTGTTACGTATAAAACCTAACTGCAAAGAATCCAATGGTTTTATTTAGCAAGGACAAATATTGACACGTTGATTTCTGAAGAAGAGTTAACCAATCTAAAGTAAACATCAAGTGTACGGGTACAGGGATGGAATTCAGAATAGAAATTTTTATTATCTACTCCAATGTCCTTGTGGTGGCCAGTATGTGGGTAAAACCGAACAAAAATTGAAGGAAATGATATATGAACATCTGTATAATATAAAGGAAAAAAAGTGAGAAACATAATGTATTAAGGCATCGTAACAAGTGTCCTTTTTTTGGGTTAGAGTCTGTCCCCATCGGTGGGATTATGGAAGTCCAGCTCTCACAGGTTGAGACTAGGTGGATCCATAGATTTGGTACTTTAAAGGACCCTGGATTGAACTCAGATATTGATATACTCGCCTTCTTGACATAGGTTTTGGGTTAACACATTCTGTTCTTAAGGTTTTTTTTTTAAGAAAAACACGGAGGCTTCAGTACTTCTCGGACGTCACTGGTGTATATGGCCAGGAAAAAAAAACAATTGCTCGCTCAGGAATGATTCAAAAAAATCCAAATCATCTAAAGGATCTCTTATTCTAATAAAACAGTATAAAATAATTCTAAAAGCCCAACGCGTTTCGTCTATAAATTAGACTTCCCCAAGGGCAGTATGCTATACAGGCAGTCAAAAAATAATAATAATAATAATAATAAAGAGATTATTATTTTTTGACTGCTTGTATAGCATACTGCCCTTGGGGAAGTCTAATTTATAGACGAAACGCGTTGGGCTTTTAGAATTACTTTATACTGTTTTATTAGAATAAGAGATCCTTTAGATGATTTGGATTTTTTTGAATCATTCCTGTTTTTTTTCCCTGACCATATACACCAGTGACGTCTGAGAAGTACTGAAGCCTCCGTGTTTTTCTTCAATTTATGGTTTCTGGAGCGGCGGACCACCTCCTGGGAGTCAACTTCAGTACAAAAGCTGAGTATTATTTATCCTCCTAACACCATTGTTTGTTTCAATTTGTCTTACTTTTTTTGTATGATTTATTATTGTCTTGATTTTATGATTCGTGGTGTCTTATCTATTTTATTGCCTTTTTGGTCTTTTGAGTGGATAATATCATTATTTGTGGTCATGATGGACATAATTTCAAACTCACCACTATTTGCCAATACTTCCTATATGGATTCCATAATTTTGCCCTAAATCAAAATGGCGTCTATGGCCTCAATGCGTTGTGGATGGTGAAACCAATGTTGCAATATGCTACTTCTTGTGCGCGGAGCTGGAAGCTGGATGGAAACAGCCACAGACGTGTTTAATTCAATGTTTAGGAACAGTATAAATTGAGTAGGGATGTGCGTTTCGGGTTTCGGAATTTTGGAATTTTCACAAAATTTCCCGATTCGTGTTTTCGGATGCGGCCGAATTTCTGAAAATTTTTAGATCCGAAAATGGCAGATCCGAAAAGTTTTCCGAGCCGAAACGAAATATTTTCAGAATTTTCGAATGGACTTGAAATGTGTCAAATCGAAATTTATTGCTTTGAAACGAGGAGAACAGACGTTCCGAAAAAACGAAAATTTCCGAACTTACGAAAAGT
>RXON01005269.1:0-31460 GCA_009667805.1 Leptobrachium leishanense
GTGTCGGAGTATATTTATTCCCTAGTGCGGGGAGACTGACCCGAGGTTCAATTTTCAGCGGCTCCTCCGGGAGTGAGCGCTACACTGGCTTACGTTACCAGCCCAGAGCGGTGCAGCCAGTAGTAAAGTAAACAATGTTCATAGAATGCTGGTGTCTCTGTCCGTATGCTGCCCGCATTTGTGATGAATAAAGCAAGATGCCAAAACTGCAATGCAAGGCAGTTTTATTAGTGATGCTCTACCTCATTCCACCCTTTTCTCCTTCACTACTAATCAGGACTCCATTAGAAAAGTTGGGATCACTTTCTGGACCACTGTCTGGGCAACCTGACCGCCAATTCGCCCTCCTCATTTTAGCCCCTTTTACGACCTGGGCTAATCATATCCCAGTCATCAACTGGGATCCACAATTTGAAAAAAGCTGCATGATTTTATTTTCTATTTGTGGCTCACCATTAACGGTGCTATTCTGGCTTGAGCCAGCATATTTTTCAGCTACTGATCCATAAAAGCAGTGCCGCTCTCACCAGTATCGGCTCCAAGAGTGCAATGGACTCCAAGGAGCTCAGGGCAATCATGCAAAAGTCCTGCATGTTCACTTCAGTGGGGTTGCGTAGAACCAAAAAATAATGCTGAGGAATATTTGTTCACAATTGTCTGTTGATAATGGCCAGAGAAAGCAGCAGGTCACTCCACCCCTTCACCTATGGATCTTACGTAAGTGAGCGATTTTTCAAGCTCTGTTGATTGAAGTATCAAATGTTTGGTGCAAAACAAAAATAACTTAAAATGACACTCTATTGAAAATAGATTTTACCCTTTTCCATAAAATAAATGGGCAAATGCTGCCGACAGCCTCTGCACAATTGTTTAATTTTTTTATTTTGAGGTGATTTTACTCTCCTTTTGTCTCTCGATGTGCGTAGCTCCTCATCTTCGACTGCGGAGCTTCTGAGTCTGAAGTTCCCTGAAACTTTACTATAAGGGTTATTCAGAAAAAGCCGGTCTGGCCCAGAAATGGCACCAAACAATGAATTTCCCCGTACGGTGCATTTTCGGGGTCATTCAGCTATTCAGAAAGCAGGCAGTTTGCCAAATTTAGGCGAATTCCCAGCAAATATGTTGCCTGTTCGACGGCAGTGAAATCCCCCATAGAGAAGTAATGGTTAATCTATTCAGACACCAAACAGCAGAGCAATGTCAGTGAAATGCCCTGCTATTCAGTGGTTTCAGGCTAGGGTCAGACTGAGGCAGTGCGAACGCGCGTGCAGCCGCACATAATCACGGCCGCACTAGCAGCAGATGCCGGGCAATGACGGCCAATATACGATGTACGGCCGCACAATAGTCCGGCTGCGCAACGCAAGTGGAAAATGAACGCATTTTTTCGAGAACGTGAAACCGCAGGTACTGACGTACAGAGTGCGCTGCGTCCGCTAGCGGCGTGTGTGTGTGATTAGGAGACGTCAGACGCTGCTAATGTCCGGCCAACATAACGTCCAGACACAAAAAGTGTTTTATTGATGATCCGTACAAAATCACGGACGAAAATGCGCATAGTATGACCGCTATTGCGTATTCTGTGAAAAAATGCGTCCATTCGTTCGAACGCACTTTTTCACAGACAACATAAAAATGCGTTCGTCTGACCCTAGCCTTAGTCGGCAGGTTTATTCAGGCGAATCCTATAGTGTAATGCCCCGAGACGCCAGCGCCGCAGGAAACCTAAAAGCAAGCCAGTTTCCTGTAAGGAGACAGGTAATTCCTCTACAAACAGGCTGATCCAGCAACCAGGTGCTGACTAATACATCTTTATTTCCCATCTACAAAAAGGAACCATTCCCAAGGCACAATGCTTCTGCATTATCTTGGTGCACACCAAGCTGAAAGGGAGCTGCCTCCTGTTACTCTATTCATCCATCCATCCATCCATCCATTTCCTTACTATTTGTTTCCTCCAGCATCTCCTTTCTCTGTGCCTATGGTCTACAGGATTCCCAGAACCTGCTTGCCCTGCATCCCGCAGAATCCACTGTCCAGTTTCCTGCCTCCATCCTCTGAAAGCCTCAGAACCTGCCTGCCCTGCATCCCGCAGAATCCACTGTCCAGTTTCTTGCCTCCATCCTCTGAAAGCCTCAGAACCTGCCTGCCCTGCATCCCGCAGAATCCACTGTCCAGTTTCCTGCCTCCATCCTCTGAAAGCCTAAGAACCTGCCTGCCCTGCATCCCGCAGAATCCACTGTCCAGTTTCCTGCCTCCATCCTCTGAAAGCATCAGAACCTGCCTGCCCTGCATCCCGCTGAATCCACTGTCCAGTTTCCAGCCTCCATCCACTGAAAGCCTCAGAACCTGCATCCCGCAGAATCCACCGTCCAGTTTCCTGCCTCCATCCTCTGAAAGCCTAAGAACCTGCCTGCCCTGCATCCCGCAGAATCCACTGTCCAGTTTCCTACCTCCATCCTCTGAAAGCCTCAGAACCTGCCTGCCCTGCATCCCGCAGAATCCACTGCCAGTTTCCAGCCTCCATCCACTGAAAGCCTCAGAACCTGCCTGCCCTGCATCCCGCAGAATCCACCGTCCAGTTTCCTGCCTCCATCCTCTGAAGCCTCAGAACCTGCCTGCCCTGCATCCCGCAGAATCCACTGTCCAGTTTCCTGCCTCATCCTCTGAAAGCCTCAGAACCTGCCTGCCCTGCATCCCGCAGAATCCACTGTCAGTTTCTTGCCTCCATCCTCTGAAAGCCTCAGAACCTGCCTGCCCTGCATCCCGCAGAATCCACTGTCCAGTTTCCTGCCTCCATCCTCTGAAAGCCTAAGAACCTGCCTGCCCTGCATCCCGCAGAATCCACTGTCCAGTTTCCTGCCTCCATCCTCTGAAAGCATCAGAACCTGCCTGCCTGCATCCCGCTGAATCCACTGTCCAGTTTCCAGCCTCCATCCACTGAAAGCCTCAGAACCTGCATCCCGCAGAATCCACGTCCAGTTTCCTGCCTCCATCCTCTAAAAGCCTAAGAACCTGCCTGCCCTGCATCCCGCAGAATCCACTGTCCAGTTTCCTACCTCCATCCTCTGAAAGCCTCAGAACCTGCCTGCCCTGCATCCCGCAGAATCCACCGTCCAGTTTCCTGCCTCCATCCTCTGAAAGCCTCAGAACCTGCCTGCCCTGCATCCCGCAGAATCCACTGTCCAGTTTCCTGCCTCCATCCACTGAAAGCCTCAGAACCTGCCTGCCCTGCATCCCGCAGAATCCACTGCCCAGTTTCCAGCCTCCATATATTTCTCCCTTGCTATAGTTTAGTTTTAGTCTAGTATAGTATAGTTTAGTTTAGTATTGTCCTATCTGCCTTCAGTTGAAGCTTATTATTGTTTATTTAATGTGATCCGTTCTATATTCTTCTGTTGCCTTTTGTTTATTTCCTAATAAACCCTCCTTTTATTATATATCTACGGTTCTCAGCTAGCATCATTTGCATACAGGGCTCAATTCTACCTCCCTGGACCCAGCTCCTTACATATAGGTTTCAATGTTAAAAATATTCCTGTTTTGATTCAATATCTAATAAACTGTTTATTCCTTTAATCTGCAGCAAAAAGTCAAGCTGCGGTAGCGAGCCAGCATCAGGTCCCTTGCTGGAAGCTAGCGAGTCAGCCATAGGAAATACCTAGCAGATAGTTCCTCTTATCAAATACTCGTTGAGGTGTAGTGCAGGTTAAGCAGGTTGGTTTATTTTTGAACAATACAGACACATTTATATGGTACAGTCCCATTGTTCTCTCCATGCCAGCCCTCAGACATCCCGGCGCCAGTTTTAACACTGCCACCAGCCATAGCCCTTTTGGTATACTTAACATGGGCTGCCACTGCCCCTAGCTCGAGCTCTGCTCTTGGTGCCACACTGTCTGGCCCGCCCTGGGCTGTTCCCTGCCCGTGAAATTCCACCCTCCTGGAGTGCGGGCTCTGATTCCGAACCCAGGATTTTCTCTGCACCTGGAAGCCCGGCCTGAGTTTAGCAGCTGATTGAGGGGTGATCTCGGTGGAGCTCCCCTTTACAACTCACCGTGCAGTGGCACCATGTTCCCAGAGCCCTTCTGACCAAAAAGCACTCTGGTGGCATGTACAGGGGCTGAGAGGTGCAGGGTGTAAGGCATGTCGGCTGTGCTAGGTCTTGGCTGGTGGCAGCTGTATCAGGGTTGCGCTGGGCAGATAAACCACGGTGGCTGGGCAAGGCAGGGGTGTCAAAGAACTTAATAAACATCAGGGTCATACAAGCACAAATTGTACAAACGAATTATAAACTTGGGGGAACGAAAACTGGGCAATTTAGGTGGTATTAAATTGTGAGGGAATACAGGTGTGTTTGGTGCAGGGAATTGCGAGGGGAAACACAATACACACAGGGATCATACAGACATAAATTGTATAAACAAAATTTAATATTGAACCAACGAACTTTTAACGTTTTATGTGCCAATAACTTGAAAGTGACGGCTGTTCTGTCACAATATATTCCACTGGTTAATAAATATAAAAGAAACAGACTGAAACCAATGTGGCTTAGTAGGAAGGTAACTAAGGAAATGAAAAATAAAAAGAAGGCATTTAAAGTTTTTAAATCTGATAAATCTGAGGCATCCTATAAAGCATATAGGGTAGCCAATAAAGCATGTAAAAATGCGATTAGATGGGCTAAACTAGATAATGAAAAAGAAATAGCCAAAGAGAGCAAGACCAACCCTAAAAGATTCTTTAGGTACATAAATTCTAAAAAACTCAAGAGTGAAAATGTAGGTTCACTAAAATCTGAGTCAGGGTTATTGTTAACTGAAGATCAGGATAAGGCAGAAATTTTAAATGATTATTTTTCTTCAGTATTTATCAAAGAGAAACCTATAACAGGAGACCTGAAATTCATTAATAAAAACTTACTAATACAAAGTGACTGGTTGACTCAGGACAAGGTTTTGCAGAAATTAAACAATGTGAATGTAAATAAAGCCCCAGGGCCAGATGGAATTCACCCGCGAGTACTGAGAGAGCTATGTGTTGAAATATGTAAACCTCTGTTCTTAATCTTTCAAGATTCTTTTTTTCAGGAATAGTACCAGAGGATTGGAGAAAAGCGGACGTGGTCCCTATATTTAAGAAAGGTTTAAAATTTGTGCCTGGGAATTATAGACCTGTGAGCTTAACATCTGTGGCTGGGAAAGTATTTGAGGGGTTACTAAGGGATAATATTCAGGAATTTATTGGGAGGTATAATGTAATTGGCAAAAATCAGCATGGTTTCATGAAACACAGATCATGTCAGACTAACCTAATTACGTTCTATGAGGAAGTAAGTAGAAGTATAGATCAGGGGGTCGCAGTGGATGTGATTTACTTAGATTTTGCCAAAGCTTTCGACACAGTTCCACACAAAAGGTTACTATTTAAATTAAGAAAAATTGGTCTAGATGAAAATACTTGTTCTTGGATAGAAAACTGGCTAAAAGATAGGGGTACAGAGAGTGGTCATAAATGGTACATTTTCAAGATGGACACCAGTGGTAAGCGGTGTCCCTCAGGGGTCTGTTATAGGACCAATACTATTCAATTTATTTATAAATGACCTTGAGATAGGCATTGAAAGTCATGTATCAGTGTTTGCAGATGACACAAAACTAGGAAAAGTAATACAATGTGAGCAGGATGTTACTTCACTGCAGGGGATTTAGATAGATTGGGGGACTGGGCACTTAAATGGCAGATGAAATTTAATCTAGATAAATGCAAAGTTATGCACTTTGGAGTGAAGAACACACAAGTAATTTATACCCTAAATGGTACGGAGTTAGGGAAATCCAAGCAGGAGAAGGATTGGGAATAATCATAGACTTCAAACTAAGTAACAATGTGCAATGTCAAACAGCAGCCGCCAAGGCAAGCAAAGTATTGGCATGCATTAAAAGGGGAGTTCACTCACGGGATGAAAACATAATTTTGCCTCTGTATAAATCAATGGTTAGGCCGCACCTTGAATATGCCGTGCAATTTTGGGCACCGGTCTGAAAAAAAGATATTATAGCGCTAGAAAAAGTGCAGAGACGGACAACTAAATTAATAAGGGGAATTGAAGGGTTAAGTTATGAGGCAAGACTAACAAGCTTAAACCTGTTTAGTTTAGAGAAACGGCGCCTTAGAGGGGATCTGATAACCTTATATAAATATATACGGGGCCATTATCAACCATTGTCTGATAACCTATTCATTAACAGGTCTATACATAGGACAAGGGGTCATCCATTTAGACTGGAAGAAAGAAAATTTAGCTTAAAGCATAGGAAGGGTTATTTTACGGTGAGAACAATAAAGCTGTGGAATTCTCTGCCTGTTGAGGTGGTTGGGTCAGAGTCTGTACAGACTTTTAAAAAACGACTGGATGACTTCCTGCAGACACAGAATATTAAGGGTTATAATATTTAATATGTGGGTAAAAGCTTCTTGAACCAAGGAGAAATCTGACGCCATTCTGGGGTCAAGAAGGAATTTTTTCCCAGTATGTTGCATATTGGCAAGCATTTCAGACTGGGTTTTTTGCCTTCTTTTGGATCAACAGCAGTAGGGTATGTGGGAGAGGCTGAACCCGATGGACGCATGTCTTTTTTTCAGCCTATATAACTATGTAACTATGTAACACTAACGTTAGCGTTAAACTTAGCCCAAGTAGTTAACGCAAATTAGAATCCAAACGCTAACAGGTTAAGTAACCCGTTTGCGTTTGGTATCTTGTGCTTCTCTGCGCGAGGTTACTGTACTTTGCGCTCCCTATACTTAACATGGGGAGCGCAAAGTGTTAATCAGCGTTAGGATTACAAAGTCCCAGCGCTGATTAACGTCTGGCTGCGATTAACAAAAAGTTAACCAGAGCAAGGACTTGGTGCTAACGGATTCCGCTTCTAAAGAATACGTTAACACCAGCCTAAAATTTTTCTTAAAAATCGTATACTCACCTCCTGGTTCGCGGCGAAGACTGCGGCTCTGTCCGCCTCCTCCTCAGTACGGTGGGAGCAGGGAAAAACTGGGGGAAAAATTCTAATTAAGTCTAATTCTAATTAATAGAAAAAAATTAATTTAAATATTAAATATTAAATATTTAAAAATTAAAGTCTAATTAATAGAAAACTAGTCCGTTTGGGTTGAGCCAAGATGATTTTCATAGAGAAAATCACCAGTTACTTATTCATTTTTACCATTGAAACAAGTGGAGTGGGGGGGCAGTTATCTGGATAAATGTAATTCATCATATGAATGTGTCCAATTGTTCGATATACTTTTTAATGACATTATTCTTTGAGGAATAAGATCTTGGTGAATAAGCAGCCAATTTCAGTCACTAAATAAGTATGTATAACTTTATATTGTATGTATAACTTAATATCACGTGCAAAGTAACAGCAGACTTTCCAATCACACAGCACTTTGCAGGAATATCTGCGCATTGCTTAAACATTGTTTCCCGCATAAAGTCACCTATCTTATCCGCATGAAGCAGATATTTATATAGCGCCGTGTGACCTTATATTCTTTATATAGCTGCTTCCAGCCTCACTCGTCATTTCTCTGTGTACACTGAGTATTGGCATTTGATACTTATTTGGGATTTGATTCTCCTGCGTCTACAAGCGACTCTGAACCTGCGCTGCCAGCCCCGATCTCTGCCCGGCCACATCTCTCCATACCCCTGTTTTGTGTCACATACATGGAATTGTCCCCGAGTATTTCTCCTGCTTTTAGCTTTGGATTTTCTGTTATTTACCCCTGGGTGACCTCCAGCCTGTATATTAAACCACGTGCATCATGTGACCTCAGGGAGTAACATGTATTAATGATACCCGAGTACCCGGAGCCCCCCTGTGCATATAAATACTCATCACTGATTGGAGGGAACGGACACAGACAAGTCATTCTTTACGCGGCGTTTGTGTGAAATAGAAATCAGATTTATTGATTACAAATCTATCAGCGAGTATCAGTTCTATGATCAATCAATCAGTATAAATCAGGAGCAAAGCCACGAGATCTCAAAGGATCAGCTTAATAGCCAGCGATCAGGGGTTTAAACATTCAGCCAATCCGCAATCACAGGGAAATAGCATTTACATCTGCACAACCTGATCCAGAATCTTTCCATTAAGAGCAATATTAAGAATGGGATTTTCCAGTAATGTTTGAGCCAGTTGGTGGATCTCATGTCCTGCTCGGCCCATTATCAGAGGGGGATCCCATCATGTTTCTGCACAAGCATTCCTTTCTTTTTATACAATTATTCTTAATATGGGATTATTAGCTAAACCCAGCAAGGCATTCTATGGGTTAAAGAGTTTTCACTCCTAGAAATCATTTTAACTGACACAAAATCCCAAAATCCCTCAAAATCTAACCCAGGAATTATCCCTCTTTACCCAGAATACAGCATGGAGCGGCTCGGTGAAGGCGGCAGTGAAGGTGTGTAAGTGTCTGATCGGGTCACACAGCTCATAAAAGGACAAACGTCCGGCCTCATAGTCCAGGAATATCCCCAATCTATGACAGGAAAAGGAGTGAGGGAACTGGATGTCATTACTGTCATGTCTCATATAATACATTTCATTATTATTCTTCTCCAAACCCCAGGACTTGTTATTATATCCAATCAGTGACTGCTCTCCCCTCCTCTTTATACTGGGATAGGTCATCCCGACCCCCCACCCCCCTGATTCACTGACCTCCACTTCCCAGTAATGTCGCCCTGAGGAGAAACTCCTGGAGCTTAAAACCTGAGGATACTGAAATCTCTCTGGTGTTTTTGGGCGTCTCTGATTTATTCCTGACCTGGAAACAGTTTTCAAATCTTCTGATACAGAAACATCATTACCAGCCGTGTTTACATCCAGTAACATGTCTGAAGCCGTGTTTACATCCAGTAACATGTCTGAAGCCGTGTTTACATCCAGTAACATGTCTGAAGCCGTGTTTACATCCAGTAACATGTCTGAAGCCGTGTTTACATCCAGTAACATGTCTGAAGCCGTGTTTACATCCAGTAACATGTCTGAAGCCGTGTTTACATCCAGTAACATGTCTGAAGCCGTGTTTACATCCAGTAACATGTCTGAAGCCGTGTTTACATCAGTAACATGTCTGAGCCGTGTTTACATCCAGTAACATGTCTGAGCCGTGTTTACATCCAGTAACATGTCTGAAGCCGTGTTTACATCCAGTAACATGTCTGAAGCCGTGTTTACATCCAGTAACATGTCTGAAGCCGTGTTTACATCCAGTAACATGTCTGAAGCCGTGTTTACATCCAGTAACGTGTCTGAAGCCGTGTTTACATCCAGTAACATGTCTGAAGCCGTGTTTACATCCAGTAACATGTCTGAAGCCGTGTTTACATCCAGTAACATGTCTGAAGCCTCCGGTACACGGCGCCGTCTCGTTATTCCGGTCACAATCCCAGCTAGGCCTGAGTGTAAGGTCACTGAGATCAGACCCACATCCAGATCTCCTGCATCATGGACCTTTATGTCACGTGTCTCTGTGTCCTCCTCAGTGTCACAATAGTCGTCTCTGTCTGATTCCCGTCCTTGTAAGACAGTTACTGGGTCGGTTATGTCACACAGCTCCTCGATGTCGCCCATCTTCCTGGACAGCTCCTTCTTCTTTATTTCCAGCTGCCGGATTAGATCTGAGACTCGGAGTGAGACCTGCTCTTCCTGCCGGGAGATCTCACTCAGGACTCGCTTCTCCAGGGCTTCCAGCTGTTTCCTGATGTCCCTAATCAGGGCAGTGACTCGCTCTGTTACCCCGGCTGCTTTTCCTTGCACTTGTCTCCTGAGCTCCTCCAGGCTCTGGACTCTTTTCTCGGCCTCCTCTCTCTGTGAGGTCAGTTTCTGCAGAATATTCCTCAGTTTCTCCTTCTTCTTCTCAGAGGCCTCATTCAGAGTCTCCACCTGGTGTCCCCTGTGCTCTCCGGCCTTACAATACACACAGATACAGGCCGTGTCCTCACAGCAGTAATACTCCAGGACCTTCTTGTGGACGGAGCATTTCCTGTTCTCCAGTGAAGTGGTGGGTTCAGTTAAGACGTGTTCTGCTGACTTGCTGTGTTTCTTTAAGTGTTTATCACACAGAGAAGCTTCACAATGCAGACATGTTTTAGTAGCCGGTACCGGAGAGTCACAGTAAGTACAGGGGATCCCGGCCTCCTCCTGCTCTGGGTGAGTAGATCGGATATTCTCAGCGATGTTCCGCAGTTTCCTGTTCTTCACCAGAGCCGGACGCTCCTGAGACTCTGCTCTGCACTCAGGACACTTATAGGCTCCAGATCCCTCCTGTGTGTCCAGCACATCCCCAATGCAGGTCCTGCAGAAGCTGTGTCCACATGGCAGGGTCACAGGGTCTGAATAAATGTTCAGGCAGATGGAGCAGGTCAGCTCGTCTCTCAGATCAGCAGACGCCATCGCTGGAAGCAGAATGAGAAACGAAACTTAACTTTTCTCCTATAAGGAGTCAGTGGGCGGGTTTTACCACATTCCTCACACACAGGATGTGGACACTTTGCATCATGGGACTGTCTGTTAACCCTGTAGGTTCCTGATTTGAGTTTTCCCTCTGGTTAAATCTCACAGGTGGATCCAGAGAGGGCACAGGGGGCATTTGTCCCCCCCCCCAGCTGCCGTCCCATTGTAGGTGATACAGGGGACCTTTGGAAGTTTGAAACCCTGTATCTCCGTTTCTCCACATCATACATAGACCATTGAGGTGTCATTGGAAAGGCCATAGTCTGACCATCCCAATACTTCCGAACATGACTATGTGCAATGTACAGCGTAAAAGTAAAACTGTGTATTTTTCTAAATTTCGTTTAAAATTGTGTATTGGAGGATAAAAAGTGAAATGGCTCAGAAGCAAAGGGGTTAACTTCTATGTATCAAACCTCTGGATTTCACGTGAAAAGACTATTTCCTGGATACACTCAAAATATGTAAACTTCTATAGTGTGTATACTGTATGTCCAAACCTGTGTGTGTATCTGTGTATATATGGATGTGTATATAGCTGTGTATGTGTCAATGAGTGTGTGTCTGTATACAGCTGTGTGTGAGTGTGTACCTGGGTGCATATCTCCCCAATGTCTCTGCTTTTGAGGGACAGTCCCTACTTTGGGCCCAAATCCCCCCTTTTCCTCTTTCTTTCTAATGTTCCTCCTTTTAGGCGCTCCCCAATATATTCAGGGAGTGCAGGTGTATAACAGAGCTGCACAACAATAAAACTCCCAGCAGTGAGTCTGTAAACCATTGTTTCCCAAACCTGTCGTCAGGAGCCGCTGACAGGCCAGGTTTGCAGATATCTGAAGCCCAGCACAGGTGATATCATTTGCTTCTCGGTGATTGGAGGATTTCCCCGAGGAGATCTGCAAAATGTGGCCAGTTAGAGGGTCCCGGGGACAGGTTTGGGAAACATTGCTGTAAACTCTAATAAATGGAATAAGATACTTTGCTTTGATTTTATTTAACATTTTATTGATATAAATGTCGTAATATTTTGTGATGTCGCCTATAAAGTCTGGGAATAGGGGAGTTTGTGAGCCTGGCTTTAGCGGCTCCTTAAATGCTGTGTGTGTGTGTGTGTGTGTCTGTGTGTGTGTGTGTGTGTGTGTGTGTGTGTCTGTGTGTGTGTGTGTGTGTGTATGTATGTGTGTGTATGTCTCTGTGTGTGTGTGTGTCTGTGCGTGTGTGTCTGTGCGTGTGTCTGTGCGTGTGTCTGTCTGTGTGTGTGTCTGTGTCTCTGTGTGTGTGTGTATGTGTGTGTGTGCGTGTCTGTGTGTGTGTGTCTACGTATGTGTCTGTGCGTGTGTGTGCCTGCGTGTGTGTGTGTGTGTGTGTGTGTATGTGCGTGTGTGTGTGTCTGTGTGTGTATACAGTGAGGGGGGATGATTTGACCCCCTGCTGATTCTGTATCTTTACCCACTGAATCATTTAATGGTTTATTGTAACAGTGAGAGACAGAAAAACCACAAAAACATCCAGAAAAACACATTTCACAAAAGTTCTGAATTGATTTGCATTTTATTGAGTGAAATCGATCAATCAGCTGGTTTCTGGCTCCAGGTGTCTTTTATAGAGATAACGAGCGGAGATTAGGAGCACACGCTCTCTTAAAGGGACAGCTCCTAATCTCAGCGTGTTACCTGTATAAAAGACACCTGTCCACACAAGCAATCAGATTCCAAACTCGCCAGCATGGCCAAGACCAAAGAGCTGTCCAAGGGTGTCAGGGACAAGATTGTAGACCTACACAAGGCTGGAATGGGCTACAAGACCATCGCCGAGCAGCTTGGTGAGACGGTGACAACAGTTTGTGTTTCTTCCATTTGCCAATAATCGCACAAAGTAACTGTCAATCTCCCTGGGTCTGGGGCTCCATGCAAGATCTCACCTCGTGGAGTTTCAATGATCATGAGAACGGTGAGGAATCAGCCCAGAACTACACAGGAGCATCTTGTCAATGATCTCAAGGCAGCTGGGACCAGAGTCACCAAGAAAACAATTGGTAACCCACTGCGCCATGAAGGACTGAAATCCTGCAAGGTGTCGCTGCTCAAGAAAGCGCATGTACAGGCACGTCTGAAGTTTCCTAAAGAACATCTGAATGATTCAGAGGAGAACTGGGTGAAAGTGTTGTGGTCAGATGAGACCAAAATCCAGGTCTTTGGCATCAACTCAACTCGCCGTGTTTGGAGGAGGAGGAGGAATGCGGCCTATGACCCCAAGAACACATCCCACCGCCAAATATGGAGATGGAAACATTATGCTTTGGGGGTGTTTTTGTGATAACAGGACAGGACAACTTTTTCGCAACAAAAGGGACGATGGATAGGGCCATGTACCATCAAATCTTGGGTGGGGACCTCCTTCTCTCAGCCAGGGCATTGAATATGGGTTGTGAATGTGTATTCCAGCATCACAATGACCCAAAACACACGGCCAAGGCAACAAAGGAGTGGCTCAAGAAGAAGCACATTAAGGTCCTGGAGTGGCCTGGTCAGTCTCCAGACCTTCATCCCAAAGAAAATCTGTGGAGGAGCTGAAGGTTGGAGTTGCCAAATGTCAGCCTCGAAACCTTAATGACTTGGAGAGGATCTGCAAAGAGGAGCGGGACAAAACTGGTGAATTGCCATCAAATACGGTGCCTGTTCGGCCGTGAAATCCCCCATAGAGAAGCAATGGTTAATCTATTCACAGACGCCGAACAGCAGAGAAATGTCAGTGAAATGCCCAGTAATTTCCAGTGGTTTCATTCGGCAGGTTTAATCAGACGAATCCCATAGGTTTCAATGTAAAAAAAATTCTCTGTTGTTTCTCTTAATTTATTTATTTGACTGTTTATTCTTTTAATTTGCAGCAAAAAGTCTCTTTATTAATTGTTTTAGGGTTTTTTACGAATTTTCTCCAAAATTTTTGATAAAAAAAAAAAATACCTTGAAAAAAATTGTTAATTTAATTTTTATTTTTTGAAAGTCGAATAAAGGGTACAGAAGAGAAAAAAAGGGGTCAGTGGATTCGTCAATATGTTAACACAAGTACATATAAAGGAAAGTACAATAATACAGCAAAGAAAAGAAAAAGATCGATTAAATGGCACTTCACTATTCTATCATCTTATTTCAAACAGTATCTAACATCGATGGTATACAGGAATTCTCACCTATACTCCAAGACTTTCATGTCATAAGTATTTTTTGAACACTCTACACAGTCAGAGGATGAGTCTACCGTAAATCTCTCATGTGATTACAAAGAACGCAGGTCCCATAGTACCCAAGGATCTTCCGATGGGGCCCTCAATGCAAGAAGTCGCGTTGCAATTTGTTCATAAGAACGAAATGTAGACACGGTATCAGTCACTTCTTTCAACTCCGGCACCATAAGTGACTTCCAATTATGTGCCACTAATAACATAGATGTGGTAATTACATGATATAACACCGTTTTGTGTTTACGACCTAGACGCTGAGGGATCGCCCCTAATAACATTGCCTCAGGTGTAAATGGGAGGACAATGCCCAAAACTTTTTCAAGGAGGGAGTGAATTTGCTTCCATAATGAAAGCAACGGAGGGCAATGCCACCACACATGGATATAGTCTCCCACCCCACTTTGACATCTCCAGCACTTCTCAGTAGTATTTGACTGAAATTTGGCCGATCTAGCTGGTGTTAAATACCATCGGTATAGGAATTTACGTCTCGTCTCAAGTAAGGTCACATTTCTCATTGCTTTAAGATCAAACCAGTAAATTTGGGTCCATTGTGATTGTGTTAAATTGAGGTCTTTATCCCAAGCTTTTTGATAGGAGAATTTAGGAGGGGACATGCCTGTCATCAATGTAGTATAGCTAATTGAAATTAGTTGTGATGGTTTTCCAGTCCAAATCGTAAGAGATTCCACCCCAGATAATTGAGCTTTATCTACGAATAGTGTGGCAAAATTCCCACCGCCTGCATCCAATGTTTAATTTGTAAATAGGAGAACAATAACCCCCCCCGGGAGCTTGTGTAAAGTCTGTAATTGCGCAAACGAATTCATACCAGTCTTAGAGAAAAAGTCTTGGATACGTTTTAACCCATGAAGTTCCCATTTAGACACCGGGAAGGTTGGGAGTTCCCTTTTCAATACCTGGATTGGAGTGACCAAAATATATTGAAAAAAATCGCGAGATCTTACCCTGTGATTTATCACCATACACCCAGTGCCTGTGACGTAGGGGGGGGGGGGGCGGTAATTATCGACTCAGGTCTACAATTTCTCGGAGTCCATAGCAGCGTTGCAATATCTTCTGGATAAGAGGCGGACAATTCTATGGAGACCAAGCATGGGGGGGGCTATATCTTGAAAAAAGGAGATGGTGGAGGCTAGAGTAGCTGCTGTATAGTATATTGGAAACTGTGGGACATTAACCCTTCCTCTATTCCACCTACAATGTAGAGGCGACGCCCCCACTCTTGGCCATTTGTCCAACACTTTAGCTGACAGTAGATTAGACTGACTGATGAAGCCAGGTGACGCTGGCTAAATGCGTTTCAGGTCCTTTTTAATTTATTATCCTTGTTTAAAAAAACATTTTTATGCCGATTAATTTTAAATAAAAAAGGTGTTTAAGTCTTTGGATCCGGGGTCTCTTTTGTGCGTTCCCGCTGACCACACCAGCCGGATTTCAGAGACCACTTGCGGTTTAAAGTAGGTTGGAGGCTACCTAAAGGACCTCACAGGCCATCCATTCCCAGAGCCGGGCGAAGAGGCTCTGAGTCTAGTAAGTACCCCATAGGGGAGAACCAAAAGGGGCATACATTGTTTAATACTGCACAATCGTGGTTTTTCTGTCTGGCTTATATCCCCCCTCCAGAAACCATCTAAGGAGAATCACCATCAGAAGAAAATCACTATTCATCAACCACCTGTCCTCTATAATCATTTGCAATTGATTATACATTCTGTGAAAGTGTCATGCAGATATATGTTTAATTTTGACACATATGCATCTAAGGGATTCCTTTACATTTGTGTTTATCTATATGTCTGCTGGGTGTCAGACCTATCCCTAGGGGCTTGCATTATATAAATTCCCTTCATACTTTCTTTATACCGTCCTAAGCAACTTTGATTATTACCTACCTTTGCTGTATCATCTGCAAATAAGCTTGTTTTGTGCATTCATGGACCTACAGGGACTCTCACTACGTCATCTGACTGTCTGATCGCTTGCACTAAGGGTTCTAATGCTAATGCATATAGTAAAGGAGAGAGGGGACATCCCTGTCTGGTTTCATTGAGTATCGGGAAGGATCTAGACAGGAAGCCCGCCGTCAACACTTTAGCTGACGGTAGATTATAAAGCTCAGAGAAAGCCTTACATGCATCTTCCGGTACCCAAAATTTACGCAGAACCATTCGTTAAAAAAAGCCAGTGAACCCTGTCGAATGCTTTTTCAGCATCAAGAGACAATATCAACCCCGGAATCTGACTAGTTGTCATCAAGTGGGTTAAGCTTAACAACTTTTTTGTGTTATCTGGACCCTGACGATGATGAATAAAGCCCACCTGATCATCACATATCATAAAGGGAAGAATCTCCTCTAATCTAGTAGCCATTATTTTAGAATATATCTTAACATCTAAATTTATAAGGGAGATAGCGCAAACGTCCATCGATTTTCCTGGTTTTGGTATCGTCACCACAGTAGCCTCAAGCATGTCCTGGTCAAAGGTGCCGCTAGATTGGGCTTGTAAGAATACCGCTCCTAAGTGAGGTGTCAACTCGTCTACAAAAGATTTGTAATATTTTGAAGTAAAACCGTCCGGTCCCGGGGCCTCCCCTGTGGCATTCCTTTAATAACCTTTTTGATCTCCAGTAGGGAGATATCTCGCAATAGATCATTTCTGTGAGCTTCTGAAAGTACTGGGAGATGTATGTCCGCCAGATACTTCTCTATCTTATGAGCAGTGGGTTGTGGGGTTGCAGAATCACTAGATAAGTTATAAAGGGAGCTATAGTAGTCAGCGAAAGCGTTAGCTATTTCCTCAGGTTGATAAACCTCAGTCCCAGTAGGTAGTCTGAGTTTCCCTATTTTCGCAGGGGGCACTGGGGGGTCTAATCTTACGAGCTAATGAGGTCCCCGATTTATTAGCGGTCATACAGTGGCAAGAAAAAGTATGTGAACCCTTTGGGATTACGTGGAGTTTTGCATGAATTGGTCATAAAATGTGCTCTGATCTTCATCTAAGTCACAACAATTTGAAAAACACAGTCTGCTTAAAATAATACAACACAGACATTATATGTTTTCATGTGTTTATTGAACATAACATGTAAGCATTCACAGTGCAGGGTGGAAAAAGTATGTGAACCCCTAGCGTAATGACTTCTCCAAGAGCTAATTGGAGCCAGGAGTGAGCCAATAATTGGAGCCAGGAGTGAGCCAACCTTGAGTCCAATCAGTGTGATATTATTGGATGTGTTGCTGAAAGCTGTCCTGCTCTTTAAAAACACACACCAGTTTTTGGTGTACTGGTTTCAAGAAGCACTGCCTGATGTGAACCATGCATCGCAGAAAAGAGCTCTCAGAAGACCTACGATCAAGAATTGTTGACTTGCATGAAGCTGGAAAGGGTTACAAAAGTATCTCCAAAAGCCTTGATGTTCATGTGTCCACGGTAAGACAGACTGTCTACAAATGGAGAAAGTTCAGCACTGTTGCTACTCTCCCTAGGCGTGGTCGTCCTGTAAAGATGACTGCAAGAGCACAACGCAGAATGCTTAATGAGGTAAAGAAGAATCCTAGAGTGTCAGCTAAAGACTTACAGAAATCTCTGGCACATGCTAACATTTTTGTTGACACATCTACAATAAGGAAAACATTAAACAAGAATGGAGTACATGGGAGGACACCACGGAGGAAGCCATTGCTGTCCAAAAAGAATATTGCAGCACGTTTGAAGTTTGCAAAAGAGCACCTGGATGTTCCACAGCACTACTGGCAAAATATTCTGTGGACAGATGAAACCAAAATTGAGTTGTTTGGAAAAACAAACAACACTGTGTGGAGAAAAAAGGCCCAGCACACCAACATCAAAACCTCATCCCCACTGTAAAACATGGCGGAGGGAGCATCATGGTTTGGGGCTGCTTTGCTGCCTCAGGGCCTGGACGAATTGTTGTCATTGATGGAAAAATGAATTCAGAGTTTATCAAGACATTTTGCAGGAAAACGTAAGACCATCTGTCCGCCAACTGAAGCTCCGCAGAGGATGGGTGATGCAACAGGGCAATGACCCAAAGCATACAAGTAATTCAACAAAAGAATGGCTTCAACAAACAAAATACACCTTCTGGAGTGGCCCAGTCAGAGTCCTGACCTCAACCCGATTGAAATGCTGTGGCATGACCTTAAGAGAGCGATTCACACCAGACATCCCAAGAATATTACTACACTGAAACAGTTTTGTGAAGAGGAGTGGTCCAAAATTACTCCAGATCGTTGTGCAGGTCTGATCTGCAACTACAGGAAACGTTTGGTTGAGGTTATTGCTGCCAAAGGAGGGTCAACCAGTTATTAAGTCCAAAGGTTCACATACTTTTTCCACCCGGCACTATCAATTTTTACATGTTATGTTCAATAAACACATGAAAACGTATAATGTTTGTGTTGTATTATTTTAAGCAGACTCTGTTTTTCAAATTGTTGTGACTTAGATGAAGATCAGAGCACATTTTATAACCAATTCATGCAAAACTCCACGTAATCCCAAAGGGTTCACATACTTTTTCTTGCCACTGTATACAGTTGAGATTTAAGTCGACGGAGGGTGAAAAAATAACTATCTCTTTCCAGTTTAAACAAATCATCATAGGCAGCTTTCAGTTGATTAGTTACGTCAGGGGAAGGATCCTCCCTCTTACATCTCGTAAGGGAGTCTATCTTGGTTAATATCTGAATTCTTCCTGTTACGTCAATTGTTTTGAAGTGTGAGGCCCATTTTATGCAAACGCCTCTAAGGACCGCTTTATGAGCGCGCCAACACAGAGACGGTGATACTTCAGGGATGGCATTGTGTTGAAAATAGGTCTGGAAATTTTCTGAGATATCTTTAACCACTAAGGGATCCGCAAGCAGTTTGTCATTCAATCTCCACGGTGATTTACCATAGTCACTGTAGGTTTGGCGTATAGATAGCATTATAGGCGCATGGTCTGACCATGTCCTTGTGTGAATTGTACAGTCAGCGACAGACGGCAATAAAGTTCCTGGAGCATAAAAATGATCTATACGAGTGTGAGTCATGAGTGTAGAATAAAAATGTATAATCCCGTTCGTTTGGGTGCATTAGTCTCCAAACATCATATAAACCATTACGCGACAAAGCTCATCAAGCTTTTGCGTCCTTCGAAACGCCGCTCTACTTATTACTATCTTGGCGTATGAGTTACCGAAGAATGGTCTAAGGAGGGGTTGGCCCATATAAAATTCCACAGTAAAGAACAAGGCCTGTCCGGACAATGGACACCTACTACACAGATTACCTAGAAATTGGACCTGGTTGGTGTAGGGCATATGTATTTATCAAGTTTAGGGCTTCTGGTTTATTGTGCAAACTAGAATCAAGTAACGGCCATCGGGTCCACGATCTTCCTATGCAACACGAGAGAAACCCGATTATGTATCAATACAGTGAATCCTTTAGCTTTAGTAGGACACCGCATGGAACTGGTTTTGATACTGCGGCCAAAGAGACGGGGGTGGTTAAGTCTTTTAAAGTGCGTTTCTTGCAGACAAACAATAACCGCATTAAATGACGCAATTCGCAATATAAAAGAGTGGCGTTTCATCGTGATTTAGGCCTTTTACGTTATAAGACAAAACCTTCAAGACATTAAGGAAACAATAACCCGGCATAAATGGCATACCGTTACCCAATTAACTCCAGCATAGGTGAGAGTAACTTTTCGTGGAGTAATGGTGCAGTTTCAGCAATGAATTCAATCGTGCCGAGATAAAAACAAACAGAGAGTGAGAAAAGGAAAAACATGATAACAAGAAGTGCCGACCCTCCCACTCATTAGCCGTCAAAGCTCGATGCCCTCGCGAGGAGGGGGCAGCACTCTAAAAAGCAAGCTCTCTACGATGGAATTAGAGAGCAGTCATGACCGAGGCTCGTGTAAAGTCTGGATTAAAAATAACACTGGATGTTGCCAAGCGAGACTATCAGCAACTGGTCCCATTAGAACCATGTCTTGGATATTAGCTCGAGAGGTAGAACAACCAATCTATAGCGTGTAAACAACTTGCATTTTGCCCCCTAGTCGATATGAGAACAGGAAGCAACTCAATAACGAGGTTCCCCATACCCTGTCAAGGACCAGAAACTCAGACAAAGGTCAGAGGTCGGAATTTCAAGTCTTCTTCCATTCGGACAGCCGCCCCTGGAGCTCTCCGCGGCATACTTACCTTCCCGAGCGACGCCGACAAAGTCTTTGCGCGTGCGCTCGTTGAAGGACCCCAGCGCCGCGATCACGTGGGACACCCACGAGATCGCGGCTGGTGTCCTTCAACGTGCAGAAACTTTGCCGGCGTCGCTCGGGGAAGGTAAGTATGCCGCGGAGAGCTCCAGGGGCGGCTCTCCAAATGTCGATAGAGCATGCGAACAGCCGCCCCAGCCCTCGGATGCCGGCAAGATGCCAGCTTCGGTATCGGGGGAATATCGGGGAAATATCGGGGGTACTGTACGAGTACCAAGTACTCCTGCAGTACCGGTATCGGTCACCGATACTATCGATACTAGTATCGGTATCGGTGCAACCCTAGTATCTGTATGTGCTGCCTAATGCCTGTGTATGGCAATTACAGTAACACTTGTATCTGTATGGCTGCAATGCTTGTGTATGGAAATTACAGTAAAACCTTGTATCTGTATGTGCTGCATAATGCCTGTGTATGGAAATTACAGTAACACCTTGTATCTGTATGTGCCGCATAATGCCTGTGTATGGAAAATTACAGTAACACCTTGTATCTGTATGTGCTGCATAATGCCTGTGTATGGGAATTACAGTAACACCTGTATCTGTTAGGGATGCACCGATACCACTTTTTTAAGTACGAGTACCGATACTTTTTTCAAGTACTCGCCGATACCGAGTACGATACTTTTATTTTATGTCATGTGACCACTTTCCAATAAGAGCAGACCTCATATAAAAATGCCCCCAGCTCACATGTATATATCCCCCCTAGATATATATATATATATATATATATATATATATACAGAATGCCCCCAGCTCTCATGGATTATGCCCCCAGCTCTCATGAATATTGCCCCAGCTCATAGATATTGCCCCAGCTCATGGATATTGCCCTCAGCTTATGGATATTGCCTCCAGCTCATGGATATGCCCCCAAGCTCTCATGGATATTGCCCCAGCTCATAGATATTGCACCCAGCTCATAGATATTGCACCCACCTCATGGATATTGCCCCAGCTCATGGATATTGCCCCAGCTCATAGATATTGCCCCAGCTCATGGATATTTGCCCCCCCCCCCAGGTCATGGATATGCCCCCAGCTCATGGATATTTGCCCCCCAGCTCATGGATATTTGCCCCCAAGCTCTCATGGATATTTGCCCCCCAGCTCATGGAAATTTGCCCCCAAGCTCTCATGGATATTGCCCCCTAGCTCAGACCCCAGACCAGACATGGTGCGGCTGTTCGCATGCTCTATCGACATTCGGACAGCCGCCCCTGGAGCTCTCCGCGGCATACTTACCTTCCCGAGCGACGCCGACAAAGTCTTTGCGCGTGCGCTCGTTGAAGGACCCCAGCCGCGATCACGTGGGACACCCACGTGATCGCGGCTGGTGTCCTTCAACGTGCGGAAGTGCAGAAACTTTGCCGGCGTCGCTCGGGGAAGGTAAGTATGCCACGGAGAGCTCCAGGGGCGGCTGTCCGAATGTCGATAGAGCATGCGAACAGCCGCCCCAGCCCCTCGGATGCCGGCAAGATGCCAGCTTCCGGTATCGGGGGAAATATCGGGGGTACTGTACGAGTACCAAGTACTCCTGCAGTACCCGGTATCGTCACCGATATCGATACTAGTATCGGTATCGGTGCAACCCTAGTATCTGTATGTGCTGCCTAATGCCTGTGTATGGCAATTACAGTAACACCTTGTATCTGTATGTGCTGCATAATGCTTGTGTATGGAAATTACAGTAACACCTTGTATCTGTATGTGCTGCATAATGCTTGTGTATGGGAATTACAGTAACACCTTGCATCTGTATGTGCTGCATAATGCCTGTGTATGGGAATTACAGTAACACCTTGTATCTGTATGTGCTGCATAATGCCTGTGTATGGGAATTACAGTAACACCTTGTATCTGTTTGTGCTGCATAATGCCTGTGTATGGGAATTACAGTAACACCTTGTATCTGTATGTGCTGCATAATGCCTGTGTATGGAAATTACAGTAACACCTTGTATCTGTATGTGCTGCATAATGCCTGTGTATGGGAATTTTAATACAAGTACTCAGTGGCTCCTATTGCAGTCTCTTTTTCTTGCTTTAATAACAGCAGCAAGTAATAGTGTCAAAACGTAACAGACATTAAGAAAAAAACATACTCTAATAATGGTATCTTCTAACCCCCCTGTCCCATCAGTATTGTCCATTGCTCCATGCCAGTCTATAAGTAGGACCGAGCTCCCGCCATTTCTCCTTCTTTTTCTTGCTGCTCGGACAGATAACTAGTGTTTTCATTATTAGTCCGATTTTATGTGTAACTTTTATTTATTGTATTGAGTGATTTCCGGTTGCCTGGCTTCAACCAAGGCTTCCGGAGTAGGGTTGAGAGGTTTGGCGGCTTTCTCGCGGGGGCGGGAGGCCCGCCAACCCCTCTCTTAAAGTTTCTGTCAGGCCGCCTTCGTCTAGCCAGGGTTTGTTTACCTAATGGCCCGCGGCCATTACCAGGAGGCGGGACGCATGCGCAGTGTCTTCGCACGCGTCCCACTCAGCGGTTGCTAGGAGTCGGAGCGCAGGCGCATCATCTTCGCGTGCTTTCTCTACTCGACTCGCACTGCCTCACACCGTTTACAACATGCCGCTTACCAAGAGCAATCCGCAAGCAACCTCGAGAGGGTCTTCCCCTCACAGGGATTCGGAATCTGACGACCGCTCTGTCCATATGGCGGAGTTATATGCTAAAGCAGGTATCAATCCTCACAGCCTTACCACCGCAGACCCTGCGATGTCTGACCATAATAAATCCCTGGGGCCGCAGATTCAGGCGTCTATAGAGACAGCTATGTTTAAGGCAGTTTCTTCTTTATCAGACTCGTTCACTCAGTCACTAAAAAACGCCTTAACCGAAGCCAGAAATGAGATTAATCCGGTTACTGATATGGGCACATCCCTCACTGCTGTGAAGCCCACTGATCCTCCCTTGGTCACCACCATGGGGAAACAGCCCGTCCATGATAAAAAGCGCAGGGCTGGAGGCCAGGGACTGGCATACCCGCAACAATGCCCGGGGAAGTCATGTCAGGGGCTCAAGTATCTAAAAAGCGCTCACATAAATCGCACCATACGATGATTGACACCCCTAAAAGGGTTAAAGCTTCTGATTCCTCTAGGGCTGTAGCTCACCCGAGCACATCTCGTGAGCAGGAAATTTTATCTGATGAAAAATGTCAGAAGCAAGATGAGCTAGAGGTTTACGCCTCGGATGAGGATTTTAATGAACAGATAGTACCCCCTAATCCAAGTTCGGACCCACTTGGTCCTATTTACGACCCACTTGGTAACCCCATGTTTACCCCAGAAGAACTAACACACCCCAGAGCAGCGGAGTGGACTCCCATTCCTCACGTAGAGGCTTGGGTAGACGCCCGGGTGCGTAGACCTTTGGATAAGGTCACTAGGAATCGCATGAAATCTGAATGCCCTCGACCCTCTACTGGGGGAAAAACATGCATGACCCACGAAGTGGACCAAAAATTTATAAAGTTTGTTGAGCCTAAGGGCTGGTCGCAAAAGCGGGGCATTGACCTGGCATTTAGAAACTGCCAAGATAAATTGCTAGATGTCACTGGTCCACTGGTGAAATTACTTGATGTTGCTGAGCAGGCAAAACTGACCGATTCCACTCTAGATCCCTATGATGTATCCAACTGGGCTCAAAGGGCACTTAGTTTTATTGGGAACACCAACGCGGCGCTAGCCGCAGAACGAAGGAAATGTATCTTACTTAAAATGGATTCCCAACTCGCTGGAGTTGCCGATAACGAGTTGGGAGCCAAAGCTCAAGGTAACCTATTCGGCCCTGGTTTCTTAAAAGACATGTCAGAATACACTGGAGCATTTACCACAATGGCAAAAGGTAACAACCTCTATCAAGAAAGTCTTCACTGCGGGGGGTTTTGCACGGGCCGGTAGGGGCAGGGGCCGCGCTACCGGCCGTGCAAGGGCAGGTATATCCCGCCCATTCACAGGCTCCGTCAACTATGGCAATCCCCAACCAGACACAAGAGTGTCCCAATTCTACCCCTCTAGTTCCCGCCCCTGGCGCAGCAGGGATTTAGAAGCTTTAGAGGAGGTCGAGGATACCGACATTTCCGATCCCCAGGTAAGGAACATGTTGATTCATCACTCTATGGTTCCAGTGGGGGGTCGTTTGTCTCTAGATTTAAAGCAGTGGCGCTCACTAACGACAGATCTATGGATATTGCGCACTGTGCAAGGGTTTACGATAGATTTCACCTCACATCCTGTGCAGCGGTCCTATCCTCCTCCACTAGTGTTCTCAGTAGAAGACGCGGCACTAGTGGAGGAGGAGATTACCGACCTGATACGAAAGAGGGCCATAGAACGAGCCCCGAGGGGACACATAAATTTTCTAGGCAACCTATTTCTAGTTTCCAAAAAGGGCGGCGGGAGACGTCCTGTACTCAATTTAAAGGAAACTAAACCTGCACATACAGTACAATCATTTTCAGATGGAAGGTCTGCATCTGCTCAGAGACATGCTCCAACTGAACGATTGAATGGAAAAAATAGACTTGAAAGACGCCTATCTGACGGTTCTGATGGGGGAGGAATCCAGGAGATTCCTCTGCTTCCCAATGGAATGCGACAATTTGGCGATTCCGTTCCTTGCTGTTCGGACTGTCTTCAGCTCCCTGGTGTTTCACCAAGCTCCTGAAGCCAGTGGTGAGTCGACTCCGGTCACAGGGTGTACGTCTGATCATTTATCTGGACGACATTCTGCTATTGGGGGAGTCGGAATTAGTTCTGAGGTCCAGTCTATCCCGGACCGTGTCTCTGCTTCAGAACTTGGGATTCCTGGTGAATCTGGAAAAGTCGGTACTTTGTCCGGTACGATCAATAGAATTCCTGGCTTTTGTGATCCAACCAGTTTCTATGACTATGTTCCTTCCGGAACAGAAGTGCAAATCCATTCTCAAGGAAGTGGGGGTACTTCTCTCCTCAGTCTCCCCGACATTGCGAGAGATATCGCGCATCATAGGAGTGCTAGCAGCCTCCAGGTTAGGAGTTCACCCAGCCCCTCTCCACTATCGGGCCCTCCAACGCCTGATGGCCCATTTCCTAAGACGGGGGAATTCCTATTCCGACAGGGTGACTTTGTCAGTTGCGGCACGGGAAGATCTCCATTGGTGGTTGGAGAACAGCCGGCTTTGCAACGGCAGGTCCGTCAAGACGACTCCCCCGTCGATCATGATAGATTCAGGTGCGTGCCTAGCAGGATGGGGAGCCAAGTGCGGAGACGAGTTGACGGGGGGCTCGTGGTCGGAACAGGAGACTCGATTTCACATCAACAGTCTAGAATTGTTAGCGGGCATGTTTGCCCTTTAGAGTTTTATGAAACGGCAGACGGATACGTCCGTGCTTCTGCGCATGGACAACTTCCCAGCTGTTCGCTACATCAATTCTATGGGGGGTCCCCGCTCCATTCTGTTGACAACCATGGCGACCCGTCTATGGGACTGGTGTTTCCGTCATCGTATTGTAGTTCAGGCTCAGTTTATTCCAGGCGTCTCGAATCTCCTGGCCGATTGGAGTTCGAGGCACACGGAAGACTCAGGGGATTGGCGGTTACACTCATCGATCTTTTCGGCCATAGAGGACATTTGGGGTCCTTTTCAGATCGATCTGTTTGCTTCACGCCTCAACAGTCAACTGCCCAGCTTCTACAGCTGGCGACCAGACCCGATGGCCCTGGCCACGGATGCTTTTCTCCAGAGTTGGGAGGGGCAGAGGCTATACGCTTTTCCCCCCTTTCAACTGGTGTTGCGAACATTGAACCAGGTTCGGCTTCAGGAGGCGTAGTTGGTTTTAGTGGCTCCATTCTGGCCCAACCAACCGTGGTTTCCCCTGTACCTGGAACTTCTGGTCGATGTCCCACGTCTATTACCACCTCTTCCAGACTTGATTGTAGACAATCTCGGTCATCCTCACTTACAAGAGGCATGTCCGCTATTGGTGTCCCTGGTGTCAGGGCTTCCGGGGCGTCCGGCGACGTTTTGGAACGAGCTAGAGCGCTCCTTCAGTCCGCCTGGGCTCCGGGTACCTTGTCAGGCTATGTATCTGCCTGGGCTAAGTGGTCAACTTGGTGTAGTACACGGCACGAAGATCCCTTTCAAGCCCCTCTAGTAATTGTCCTTAACTTCCTGTCGGAATGCTTTGACGAGGGCAAAGCGTATAGAATGATTAACGTTTTTCGCTCAGCCCTGTCAGCTTACCATGTGGGTTTCCAGGGAGTCCCAGTGGGTCAACATCCCTTGGTGTGTCGATTACTGAGAGGTATCCGGCTTTCAAGGCCTCCGCTTCCTCGGTACTCGGAGACTTGGGATGTGGCCATTCTGTTGCGATTCCTCGAAGCTTGGTCCCCTAACGAGGACCTTTCTTTGCACCAATTGTCAGCTAAGCTGGTGGCTCTCCTTTGCCTTATTTCATGCAAGAGAGTGGGGGACGTTAGGGCTTTAGATTTTGGAGCTCGGTCATTCGTACCTGACGGGGTACGTTTTGAGATTTCACGGCGAACTAAGATGAACATCTCGTCTATATTTTACCCGGCTTTTCCCTCACATCCGAACCTTTGTCCGGTACAATGCCTCAAGGTCTATGAGACGCGTACAGAGTTTTTGCAATCGGTAGGGATATCCCCACTTTTTATTTCATTCAAATCCCCCCATAAACCGGTCGGTTCCACTACATTGGCTCGTTGGCTCAAATGGGTCTTGCTCTTGTCTGGAGTTGATGTTTCGTTTTTGGGGCTCATTCTATATGCAGCGCGTCGGCTTTGGGGGCCGGATGTTGTTTGGAGGATCTACTTAAGTCCGCAGACTGGTCTCGCGAGACCACTTTTCGAACTTTTTACTTTAAACCGATTGTTCATTGGTCGTCCGCTCTTATGGACCAGCTTTGAACTTGCAATTGGAGCCTCTGAGTACTTGTATTAAAATTATGGAATTTAGCTAAGCTATGAAGATAAGTTAGAATTTTAATAAAGGACTCAGAGGCGAGTTTTGCCCACCCTGCCCTCCCGGGGCGGACTCCGGGGGTTCGCTATGTGTTCGGTTTCCAAAACTCTGTCTCATCCAATGCTTCTATTTCAGCCCAATGATGTCTGTTCCAGTATGGCTCTGTGGCGTTCTCGTTTACGTGCTGGTTCAGGGTGGATTGACCTGATGGGAGTGTTCTACGCCCGCTGACCTGTTGTTGGCAAGAAAGAGGGAGAAATGGCGGGAGCTCGGTCCTACTTATAGACTGGCATGGAGCAATGGACTATACTGATGGGACAGGGGGGTTAGAAGATACCATTGTTAGAGTATGTTTTTTTCTTAATGTCTGTTACGTTTTGACATTATTACTTGCTGCTGTTATTAAAGCAAGATAAAGAGACTGCAATACTCGCCTCTGAGTCCTTTATTAAAATTCTAACTTCTCTTCATACTTAGCTAAATTCTATAATTACAGTAACATCTTTCATACAATAGGAAATTTCCAATTCTTACAAAGGAACCTCGACTCTCCTTTAGGGCTGATAGTTGTCAACTATTCTCATTATCGATTAATTGATTTGTGTACAGCACACACTGTTTAGAGTCAGACTGAGTTAAACATTATAACCTCAGACTCTGCTTCGGAGCTGATGGCGCGATGACGTCAGTTTGCCCGGGAACCCCTAGCTGCCAGTGGATTTCCCAAGGAAATCCCATGATGGAGATAGGGAGTTCCTTTGAATCCCCCTATCTCCTGAACGGTGACAGCTAGAGGGTATCTTTGGAAAGGCCAGAGCATGTAATAAAAAATAAATAAAAATAATACAAAATAAATAAAATAAAAACTTTTTTGTGTATTTTTTTGTTTTAATGCAGCAATATTGTTCCCAATTCAATAATAATGTGAACAATGCTGCTGCACTAACAAATTTTATTTTTGAATTTTAGCTAAAAATCATGTAATTACCTAGAGAAAAAAAAAGGAGCTAGTTCCCATTTCTATTTTTTTTTATCAAATATAACATAGAACATAGAAACATGTCGGCAGATAAGAACCTTTCGGCCCATCTAGTCTGCCCAATTACATGGATACTTTACCTGGATTTATCTTTTGTTTAGGATAGCCTTATGCCTATCCCATGCTTGCTTATATTCAATTACTGTTTTGGCCTCTACCACTTCAACTGGAAGGCTGTTCCATGTATCCACCACCCTCTCAGTAAAATAATGCTTCCTGATGTTAGTTTTAAACCTTTGCCCCTCTAATCTAAGACTATGTCCTCTTGTTTTGCTACTTTGTTTCCGTTTCCCTTCCTCTACCTTGTGGATTCCCTTTACGTATTTAAATGTTTCTATCATATCTCCTCTGTCTCGTCTTTTTTCCTAGCTGTACATGTTAAGATCATTAAGCCTTTCCTGGTAACTTTTCTCCTTCAAGCCGTTCGCCATTTTAGTAGCCCTTCTCTGAACTCTCTCTAAGATGTCTATATCCTTCTGGAGATACGGTCTCCAGTACTGCACACACTACTCCAAGTGAGGTCTCACCAGTGCTCTGTACAGTGGCATGAGCACTTCCCTTTTCCTTCTGGGTGGAGTAGAGGTAATGTCACCGCTCTGCATGGAGAGAGCCTGTGGAGTCATGGGTTCGATCCCAGCGAGCAACCTCTCCAGTAAGTGTCCTTGGCAAGACACCTAACGGTACATACTCACCACCCAGGACATACAAGACCTTGCGCCGAATAAACTCCATTTACCACAACCCTCTGTTGCCTGTCACTCAGCCACTGCCTAATCTATTCAACAATATTGGAATCCAAGCTCAAAGATTGCAATTTATTGATAAGCCTTCTATGCGGAACAGTATCAAAAGCCTTACTGAAATCTAAATAAGCAATGTCTACTGCACCACCTGTGTCTATTATTTTTGTTACCCAATCAAAAAAATCAATAAGATTAGTTTGGCATGATCTCCCTGAGGTAAACCCATGTTGTTTCTGATCCTGTAATGTATGTGTTTTTAGATGTTCAACAATCCTTTCCTTTAACATGGTTTCCATTAATTTCCCCACTACTGACGTAAGACTAACTGGCCTATAGTTCCCGATTCCTCCCTACTACCCTTCTTGTAAATGGGCACAACATTTGCTAATTTCCAGTCTTCTGGGACGACTCCCGTTAGCAAGGATTGGTTAAATAAATCTGTTAACGGTTTTGCTATTACATCGCTCTTTTAATAATTTAGGGTGGATCCCATCAGGCCCCATTGACTTATTTGTCTTTACTTTAGACAGCTGCTGTAGAACCTCCTCCTCTGTAAACTGATATGTAAATGTCTCGTTAGTGTTTCCTCCTAACTGAGGTCCCTTTCCTTCCTTTTCTTCTGCAAAGACTGAACAAAAATATTCATTGAGGCAGTCAGCGAGACTTTTATCCTCTTCTACATATCTTCCTTCCTTTGTTTTTAATCTAACTAATCCTTGTTTTACTTTTCTTTTCTCGTTTATGTATCTATGTATAAAAAAAAAACACGCTGTAGATGATTGAAAATTCAAATTTTATTGCATTTTTTGTTATAATATTCAGGCAGGGCATGACGTATACATATAATAATGATATGTTATGAATCTACCTAGTCTGCCGGAAAAAAGGATATATAATATGTCTGGGTCCTATAATAAACGTGACTTCAAATCTCAATTAAACATGATGAGCAAAAGCGATAAAAATTAGCTCAGCGCACTGAGGTAAAATGGCCTGATCACGGCCTTTCCACTGATACCAAACCTGACCAGGTTTAGTGTAAAAATCTAATTAAAAAAATACATAAATTAAAAAAAAATAAAGTTTAAAAAATTGTCTGCGGTGGGGGGGGGGGGGTTAGTTAAATAGGACCTAGGCTGTCATCTTAAAATAATGAGTATAAAACGGTCATAATGAGCTCAGCGCACATAGGTGAACTGGCTCCGCAGTGAGAGGGTTAAAAAGCAAAAACATGTAAAAATTAGGTATTTCTATTCTCGGGACAAAATTTCAAAACTATTTAGCCGGGGTCTTTTTTGGCGGTTGTAGATTTTAGGGATTAAATTACGAAAAAGTGTGGTGTTTGTTTTTTTTTCATCATATTTCTTCTTCTTTTTTTTATTTTTTTATAGTAAATTATACGATATGGTGGATATAATGGTAACTTTAGAAAGTCCATTGACCTAAACACTAACAGCAGCAAACATAAAAACAGCAGCGGGCACTAAAGGACGGATTTGCGTAAAAGCACACAGTCACTAAGGGGTTAATGTAATGTTCCTTTTTAGTAAACAATTAGTTTAATTATTTTTTATACGATTAATCGAAAAAACAATTGGCCAACTAATCGATTTATTAAATTAATCATTAGTTGCAGCCCTACTCTCCTTTTAAATTGATACATCTGTTTTTGTAATCGTATCTGGGCCCTGCGACCGCTGGTATCTTGGCTCCTCCTTTGGCCTCTTTTCCGGTATCGGAGCCGCAGAAATGAGACACGCACACCATGTGATTTCAAAACTGCTCGGAGCTTGCTCACATCTTTTATTGAAACGAGAAGGGGAGGGGTCGTTACATAACAAGACGTTTCGCAGCAATGTATGTGCGTAGGTTTCTTGGCTTTGTCTGTAGTAGTTCTTGTGACATGTTTTACCTGTACGTGCTGTGCAGCAAGAATAAAGCCGAGCAGCGGCGTATTGCAGGAGCCTTGCTGAAAGCCCTTCCTCTAAGGCAGAGGTATTAACTCTTTACTAATGCTCTTTACAACCTTGTAACTGTGCTGTACAGGGATTTTCAGTCATTATAACTCCCTGAATCTTCTCCATGCATGGGGTCCTGCAGCATACTGTATATATCACTGTCACTCTTTTAACCTGCCTGTTATTCTCACTTCTTATGTGTATTAGAACTTATAATTATAACGGCTCTTTATGAGCTGCCCTAATGATTGATTCTTCAGTAACCGCAGCCGATAGATACGCCAGATACTGTGTTCTGCCTCATATCTATAACATGCACCTTTTGATTATTGACCCCTTCACCACCAACGGGTCTATTCAAAGAAAGGTGAACCTCAGAAAAGTGACTGGAGAAGTGAAAATTCTAGGTCAAAATAGGCAAACCTGAAAAATTCTCCCCTTTTATCTCACTTTCCAGATCAGCTGTTTGGTCTAGATTGTTCTCTTCTCCTGCCAGTTCTCCTGATTTTCACTTTTCTCTGAATAACCCTGCAACTGCTTTTCCATGAAACCATTGTCAGGACCCTGTGGATTAATGGGAAATCACTTTCCATTACCCAATCTGTAAGCATGTAGGTAATGACTATACAGTGAGAA
>RXON01005270.1:0-23988 GCA_009667805.1 Leptobrachium leishanense
GATGATCCCACAAGACATGTCTCCAGCGAGGATGGGTCCACTGAAGTACGCGGTATTTGAGAATAGCAATAGCGGAGTGTAGTGGCTACAAGTCTCAGAAGGAGAATCTGAGACTTGAGCCAAGGGGGGAATGTAAGGGACTCAGGCCAGTAGATGGCCGCCATCTCTTTGAGCCAGGCGGCCATCTTGCTCAGAATATTGGTTCACTTGAAGCTAAATAGTAGATATTAGGATGTAGCTTATTAGGATGTAGTTTACATAGAATCTTAGGAATGTGTTAAACTAACAGCAAAGCAATTAAAAACTAACGAGAGTCCAGGCCGTAGCTGGCACACAGTGACAGGATGAAGATAGATACTTCAAGGTCAGAGAAGCAAGCCGTTGAACAAAGGGAAGTGTGAAACCAGACGGCCTTATCTAGAATATACAAATAAACAAGCTCTAGGAACCAGGCAGGAACCAGAGAGGGTGGTAAATCCTCCATTGTCAGAATAACATGAAGTCTGCCAATTTATGACCAATGTATTTGTATTCGATTATGGGAGGTACGGACCCACGTGGGGTGGGATAGTGTCACCGGGAGGTGGGCTAATTGGGATGTACCTAACTATGTATTCGGGGTATAAAACCTCATGTCTCCATGTAATCTTTGCGATTCAATCCTGTGTGAGCATTTCCGTGACGTCACAATAAAGTTTGCCTTTCTGAAGAGACTCGTGTCCAGTCAATCCTTGTCCGTGCCAGCCCGGCCTCGTCCCGAGTGAACCAGGTGGATTCCGGTAACAATACTGTCTACAAAATCATAGACTTACAGTTGTGTTCAAAATTATTCAACCCCCACTGAAAATTGATTGTTTTGGCCAGTTTGACATTGATTTTGATCATTCAGTCATCTTGCTTACAAATTAAATCAAAGAGGCACGTGTAGGTCAGACAAATATAACATAACATTTATAATGAAATAACCACAAATGTCTTTTCTGTGCTCACACTCATTATCAGTTTTATTCAACCCCCAAGTGACATTCAATCTTAGTACTTAGTACAACATCCTTTTACAGTTATAACAGCTTTTAAACGTGAAGCATAGCTTGACAAGTGTCTTACAGCGATCTACGGGTAAGCGATCTACGGGTATCTTCGCCATTCGTCATGGGCAAAAGCCTCCAGTTCAGTCACATTCTTAAATAAGGACCTCAGGACTAGAGGTGACCGGCTAGGACATAACTATAAATATACTTTATTGAACATATAAACATAAACCCTTCAAAAGGTAAATAAGACACAACTCAAAACGAAAAAATGGACCATAATTAAAATCAATATAACACATGTATTAAAGGGTGAATTACCACGAAGGGTGGTTATAACAATTCAATGATAATATGAACATGTGAAGTATCTATTTGAAAAACCTCCTTATATTAATGGGCATTCGTTCTAAAACGGAGTATCAATAGATTCACAAAATAGTGTGGGATGACAGTAATCGCTATCTAACCCGATTTAAACTGTCTTTGGGGCAATATAATTATTGAAATTACCCCAGATTGCAATTGGAAAAAATCACTATCAATAAACACACGTTCAAATGGCGAATATGGTTGTGAGCCAGTGCTGCGGTTATTAGATAGGTGATCACATGCAAAATAAGATCATTTATAAAGAACCGGTGCACTTTTGAATTGGATGCCTTGGAGTGCTGAGTGTGTGGAAGCACAATGATATAGAGCGAGGTGGTAACGCCCAAAGCAAATTTAAAAAAAAATAAATTGCACACTTATTCGAAAAAGACCCTTCTAATAAAGATGGATTAGTTTATATAAATAAACATTCGCTCCTAGAATGGAGTTAAATGCTTTAAGGTATCTCAATCAAACTGTTGTTGACGTATAATGTGCTGACATAAGCAATTAAGAGAGTTGTTGTATATAAAGTACCTAAATTACAACCGTGTGTATAATTTAGAGAAACAGACGCCCAATGCAGCGTTTAAATAGAATTTGACCAAGGCACCTATCAATAGTTCATAGCCTCTCAATTTGTTAATACGGAGACTGCATACATTGAACATCACACCATATTACGCATATACAAAATACGATTCCGTCATGAATCCTGCAGTTAGAGCTTGAAATCGGATACCTTTAAGTGCTGAGTTGTAAAGGCACTTATGTATTGAAATGAGGTGATAACGCCCAGAGTGGCGTTTTAAAATCGAAATCCTTATGTGTGTTGAAATTGGTTGTTATATCAAAACCGCAGAATAACCTTTATTTAATAAGTTGATTGGTTTATGTGGATAAACATCTACTTCTATAATGCTATAGTCGTAACAATCATTGTATCTTAGATATGATTGCATGCCACGGAGTTTGATTAGTTGGCATTAATTAGATGTCCACTTAAAAAATACTTTTGTAATCATTGCATAATTGGCATACAGAATACAATTATACACACAGTTTGGATTTTTAAGCTGTTGCGTTCATTCCTCAGATCTCCTAAGGTACTATGTTTGCAAAGGTGCACGTTTCTCATATATTGAGTGTTTAAATAGACATCTTGCGTTGTTAACATTCTAAATACAATAGTATAACCACAGTAGAGTTTTGAACTGTTGCGTTCAGTCCTCAGATCTCCCAAGATACTATATTGCAAGCTTGCACCAGTGTGTATGGGATAATAACGCCCAAAGCAGCATTCAAATGGACAATTATTGCGCTATTAACATGCAGGGTACAATTCTATACACAGCTCTAGAGATTTTAAAGCTGTAGCATTTCTTCCTCAAGTATCTTCAGTTCTATATTGCACAGGTGCACTTGGTATATAGAGAGTAGTGACGCCCAAAGCAGCGTTTAGATGGACAATTATTTTGTTGTTTAGCACCCATACATATAACCATATGCACAGGACAACTGTTGCGTTGTTTTGACATTCTTAATACAATAGTATACACAGTGCTGGAGTTTTGAACTGTTGCGTTCAGTCCTCAGATCTCCAAGATACTATATTGCAAACTTGCACCACAGTGTATATGGGATAATAGCGCCCAAAGCAGCAATTCAAAATGGACAATTATTGCGCTATTAATGCAGAGTACAATTCTATACACAGCTCTGAGATTTTAAAGCTGTAACATTTCTTCCTCAAGTGTCTTCAGGTTCTATATTTGCACAGGTGCACTTAGTATATGAGAGGTAGTGACGCCCAAAGCAACGTTTAGATGGACAATTATTTTGTTGTCAGCACCCAACATATAACCATATGCACAGTTCTAAGAAATTCAAGCTGTTGCATAAATTCGTCGAATATCTCAATGTTGTATATAATGTAGTGACGCCCAAAGCAGCGTTTAAATAGTATTTTAACAAAGATATTTCAATCATTCGTTAATTCACTGATTATCCCAGTGAAGAGATTGCAATCATTCATCATCCCACTAAAAATTCAACAGTTCATTTTATCAATTTTCAAATTCTTTAGAAAGATAGTATATTATTTTATCAAATATCTTGAATTAAGATTTAGATCATTTCTTTAAGGCATTCTTACGCGCGTTTCACTTGCGTGCTCCTCAGGAATGCTAACTAATTCAGTGAATTGAGGTTGCTTATAAAGACCTCCTTTGAGCTTTCAATTAAACACGTGATTAGATTAGCCAATCAAATGATTAAATTTCTCAAAGAACCATTTATTTATTTAAATATGTGCTTGAAAGCTGCCAAACACCAATTCATTTCAACAAATGAGTATAATTATTTGTTCATATGGTCTATCATATTAAGAATGGATTTGGAACAATATTATATTGCTTAATAGCAAGATTTGTGAAGAATAACACTATCTATTGCTGAACAATGGCCGGAACCTTTAGGTCAGGTCATATTAAAGAGAATCATATTGGTGATTTATTGGCTTAATGGATTTTTTAACAATTCTAATAATAATCTAAGATCAAAATATTTCAATATAATTATTCAGAGTTTTGTACAGTATTTATATGACATTAATCACAAAAAGGGGGTATAGTTGAATTCCTCATTGAGACCACTGGGGAATTGTGTTTTAAGTATAAAGATCCATCTGGATTCTTTTCTTCTCAGGGTCAAATCAAAATCTCCTCTTCTAGGTCCCAATGTTATAGCCTCTACTGCTTGAAATTTCAAGCATTTAGGGTCCCCATTGTGATTAGCCCACACATGTCTGGATATAGGAGTTTCTGTTACTTAATAACAGAATTGATGTGTTTGTAGAATTCGCTTTTTGAACTGCTGATAGGTTTTCCTACATATTGTTTTTGCAGATACAGGTGATTAAATATATTACTTTCGTAGTTTCACAGGTGATTGATTCTTTTATCGGGAATATCTTTCCTGTGTTGGTACTATATTAAAGGATTCAGAATTGTCCACAAATGGGCATGCTTTACAATGTCCACATTTGCGTTGCAGGTTTAGGTTTCAGCACAGGGTGTGTTTTAGGCTCTTTTGTGGAGAAATGACTGTGGACCAGTATATCTTTTTAATTAATAGATCTCCTTGCTGTGAAAGTAGCAGATTTAGATATTACATTGGAGATGTTCTCGTCCATTTGCAAAATTTTGGCCAATATTTATGGCAGATTTCTTTGATTTCATTCCAACCCTTTGTCATAAGTCGCAATAAATCTTATTGTGTTTTTTCACCGGGTATTTTCTTCTTTGGAATAAGTAATTTTTTCCTATCAGATAACAGGGCTTTTTTGTAAGCTCTTTTTAAACATCTGTTAGGGTAACCTTTAGTTACGAAACATTTTCTCTAAGTTGATTAGCTTCTTCTTGGAAGTCTTTAAGGTTACTACAATTTCTCCGAGCTCTTAAGTATTGTCCTATTGGTATTCCCAGTTTTAAAGGGACTGGATGGAAACTCTCCAGTTTAACAGAGATTGTTAGTCGATGTTTCTCTTTTCTATATAGTTTAGTTTGTA
The DNA here is from genome assembly GCA_009667805.1 of Leptobrachium leishanense. Classification (NCBI taxonomy): domain Eukaryota; kingdom Metazoa; phylum Chordata; class Amphibia; order Anura; family Megophryidae; genus Leptobrachium; species Leptobrachium leishanense. The sequence continues at coordinate 4,972 of RXON01005270.1, forward strand.
AGATGTTATTATTAATTTTCTACGCGTTTAGATCCAGAAATTGTAGTTTTTCTTTGCTATTAACGCAAAGTTAATGTCAATCCAATGTTATTGGTATTCAATTCGACAAGCCATTCATTCAAGAGATTGTCAGAGCCATGCCATAGTAGTAGAATATATCATCTATGTATCTGAACCACTTAGACACATTTACAGTATATTTTTTTGTTTTATCTGAAAAAAACCACAGTCTCTTCCCAAAGGGCCAGATATAAATTAGCATAGCTAGGGGCACAGGAGTGTTCCCATCGCTGTGCCCCTTGTCTGCAAATAGTATTTACCATCAATAAAAAGAAGTTATGATGAGTTAGATATATGTTGAGTAATTGTATGATAAAATTTTGTCATTGCTATCATAAATTTTCTTACTCAAAAAATACCGACATGCCTTTATCCCTGTTTCATGTGGGATATTTATTATATAAGAGATACTAGAAGCTTGCTAATGTGGTTATCAGGTGGAACTATTACATCCTCAAGATGTTGAAGGGCATTTTGCGTATCTCTTGTGTAAGAGGGTATTTCTTCCACAAATGGTGTGTAGATAGTAATCAAAATTGACTCAATTTTTTCTGTTAAAGAATTGTTGCCTGCAATAATTATGGACGTCCTGGTGGATTAATTAGAGATTTATGTATCTTTGGTAAACTATAAAGTGTTGGTGTTGTAGGTCTCAATGGTAATAATTATTTCTTTAATTCATCAGAGATATGTCCATCCATTACCCCTTTTTGTAATAGTTTATCCAATTCGAGGAAGATACTTTTTCATTAGGTGTTAAAAGTTAGCAAGGTATAACCCTCTGGATCATTAATTATTCGCGAGACACATATCCTTATAGTCGGGCTTTGACATTATCACAATGTTACCCCCTTTGTCAGAGGCTTTTTCTCTATTTTAATTTCTTTTTTTTATATACCGTAATTCGCTCATGCTTCTACGATAATTTCTATTCTATTTTTCCAAGTATTCTAGTTCTTCTTTCCAAGGTGTTGATTTCCAATTATTGATTTCATTAGTCACTAATTTTACAAAAAGATCAATAATACTGGAAAAATTCCGAAAAAGACGGTGTATATTTTAGATTTATTTTTGAATTTCTATCTATTTAATTCAACAAGAGGGTTCCTCATTTTCATCAGAAGATCCATTAACGTTCTTAGATATGGAAAATCTTCAGGTGTTATTCCTATTGTTTAGCTTGTCTTTCATCTCTTCTTAACGAAAACTTCATGTAATGCAAGTTTACGAGCGAAAAGATTTAAGTCTTTAATCCAAGTAAATTGGTCAAACCTGGACTGGGTACAAAGGATAAACCTTTACCAAAATTATTTAAGATGTTTTTTATTAGTAGAGTAAATTCAGAAAGATTTATTTATTTGATTTTTTTGTTCGTTATTGTTGTTTCTTGTACTGTCGTGGGGTTTGTAGCCCCCATTTTTGCCTGGGTCTTCAGTCTCCCTTATCTGTACTTCGTCTGTCCTGAGGTTTCCTCTAAAAAAGGAAGACCCTCTCTTTTTATATGGTAAGTATTCCCTTTGTTACATTAGGATTTTGACCTGTTGATGTTGATTTGAAATCATTCTTCACTTTCAGAGCCACCTTGTCCTATCTGATGTTGAGAAGAGTTTTTTTTGATACTGTGTTCTGTTTCTCCTCCTTTTTCTATCCCAAAAAGATATTTTTTGTGTTTCAAAATCTTTAACATCTCTTTGAAATTTAAAATGCTTTTTTTCTTTAATTTGTTGTCTAAACCTATCAAGATTTTTTTGTAGTTTTTCTTCAAATTGTTTATAATCCTTATTTGTTTGATAGTTCTGTATATTATTTATTTTGAGTTTCAAGATCATCCTTTATTTTTATTCAGGTTTTCTTGTTCTAATTTTGTAAGGAAAACCATCAATTTATTTGAGCATTCAAGGAGAATTCCCTGCATTCATTCTGCTATGTGTTCTTCTTTTATTATTTTTATTAGGGAGTGGTACTTCTGGTCTTAATCCTCTGGGTACCAATTTCTCTGCTATATATATGTCTGCAAACTTTTAATTTCCCACCAAAGATTTGATCTGTTCTTGATAGATCTTTTGAATTGTGAAAAAGGCTTCAGATATATCCTTTAGATTTAAAATCAGCTGGGAGGGACTCATTTGTAAACACTTTTCCTATATCTTCCGACCATGTACTCACATCACACAGTTGTTTTAATATCTCTGACATTATGTCAAATACTGTACAAAAACTGTAACTCTAAATGGGTACTAAAACCCTGTAATTCGTATGGAGGGGGTAGCCCAGCTAAGGACTACTAGCTACTACTACTACTACTATAATTATACTCATTTGTTGAAATGAATTGGTGTTTGGCAGCTTTCAAGCACATATTTAAATAAATAAATGGTTCTTTGAGAAATTTAATCATTTGATTGGCTAATCTAATCACGTGTTTAATTGAAAGCTCAAAGGAGGTCTTTATAAGCAACCTCAATTCACTGAATTAGTTAGCATTCCTGAGGAGCACGCAAGTGAAACGCGCGTAGAATGCCTTAAAGAAATGATCTAAATCTTAATTCAAGATATTTGATAAAATAATATACTATCTTTCTAAAGAATTGAAAAATTGATAAATGAACTGTTGAATTTTTAGTGGGATGATGAATGATTGCAATCTCTTCACTGGGATAATCAGTGAATTAACGAATGATTGAAATATCTTTGTTAAAATACTATTTAAACGCTGCTTTGGGCGTCACTACATTATATACAAACATTGAGATATTCGACGAATTTATGCAACAGCTTGAATTTCTTAGAACTGTGCATATGGTTATATGTTGGGTGCTGACAACAAAATAATTGTCCATCTAAACGTTGCTTTGGGCGTCACTACTCTCTATATACTAAGTGCACCTGTGCAATATAGAACCTGAAGACACTTGAGGAAGAAATGTTACAGCTTTAAAATCTCAGAGCTGTGTATAGAATTGTACTCTGCATGTTAATAGCGCAATAATTGTCCATTTGAATGCTGCTTTGGGCGCTATTATCCCATATACACTGGTGCAAGTTTGCAATATAGTATCTTGGGAGATCTGAGGACTGAACGCAACAGTTCAAAACTCCAGCACTGTGTATACTATTGTATTTAGAATGTCACAACGCACAGCAACAGTTGTCTGTGCATATGGTTATATGTTGGGTGCTAACAAAAAATAATTGTCCATCTAAACGCTGCTTTGGGCGTCACTACTCTCTATATACCAAGTGCACCTGTGCAATATAGAACCTGAAGATACTTGAGGAAGAAATGCTACAGCTTTAAAATCTCAGAGTGTGTATAGAATTGTACCCTGCCCTGCATGTTAATAGCGCAATAATTGTCCATTTGAATGCTGCTTTGGGCGTTATTATCCCATACACACTGGTGCAAGCTTGCAATATAGTATCTTGGGAGATCTGAGGACTGAACGCAACAGTTCAAAACTCTAGCACTGTGTATACTATTTGTATTTAGAATGTTAACAACGCAATAGTTGTCTATTTAAAACACTCAATATATGAGAAACGTGCACCTTTGCAACATAGTACCTTAGGAGATCTGAGGAATGAACGCAACAGCTTAAAAATCCAAAACTGTGTGTATAATTGTATTCTGTATGCCAATTATGCAATGATTACAAAAGTATTTTTTAAGTGGACATCTATTAATGCCAACTAATCAAACTCCGTGGCATGCAATCATATCTAAGATACAATGATTGTTACGACTATAGCATTATAGAAGTAGATGTTTATCCACATAAACCAATCAACTTTATTAAATAAAGGTTATTCTGGTTTTGATATACAACCAATTTCAACACACATAAGGATTTCGATTTAAAACGCCACTCTGGGCGTTATCACCTCATTTCAATACATAAGTGCCTTTACAACTCAGCACTTAAAGGTATCCGATTTCAAGCTCTAACTGCAGGATTCATGACGGAATCGTATTTTGTATATGCGTAATATGGTGTGATGTTCAATGTATGCAGTCTCCGTATTGAACAAATTTGAGAGGCTATGAACTATTGATAGGTGCCTTGGTCAAATTCTATTTAAACGCTGCATTGGGCGTCTGTTTCTCTAAATTATACACACGGTTGTAATTTAGGTACTTTATACAACAACTCTTTAATTGCTTATGTGTCAGCACATTATACGTCAACAACAGTTTGATTGAGATACCTTAAAGCATTTAACTCCATTCTAGGAGCGAATGTTTATTTATATAAACTAATCCATCTTTATTAGAAGGGTCTTTTTCGAATAAGTGTGCAATTTATTTTTTAAACGCTGTTTTGGGCGTTACCACCTCGCTCTATATCATTGTGCTTCCACCACTCAGCACTCCAAGGCATCCAATTCAAAAGTGCAACGGTTTCTTTATAAATGATCTTATTTTGCATGTGATCACCTATCTAATAACCGCAGCACTGGCTCACAACCATATTCGCAATTTGAACGTGTGTTTATTGATAGTGATTTTTTCCAATTGCATCTGGGGTAATTTCATAATTATATTGCCCCAAAGACAGTTTAAATCGGGTTAGATAGCGATTACTGTCATCCCACACTATTTTGTGAATCTATTGATACTCCGTTTTAGAAACGAATGCCATTAATATAAGGAGGTTTTTCAAATAGATACTTCACATGTTCATATTATCATTGAATTGTTATAACCACCCTTCGTGGTAATTCACCCTTTAATACATGTGGTTATATTGATTTTAATTATGTCCATTTTTTCGTTTTGAGTTGTGTCTTATTTACCTTTTGAAGGGTTTATGTTTATATGTTCAATAAAGTATATTTTATAGTTATGTCCTAGCCGGTCACCTCTAGTCCTGAGGTCCTTATTTGTTTAATTGGGTTACCCCCCAAGTGGCTCTTGATACCAATCTTAGAAGCTCTATAGTAGTCCTTAGCTGGGCTACCCCCTCCACAGTCACATTCTTAGGCTTGCGCACTGCAACTGCTTTCTTTAAGTCCCACCAGAGGTTCTCAATCGGATTTAAGTCAGGTGACTGCGATGGCCACTCCAAAATGTTCCAGCCTTTAATCTGCAACCATGCTCTAGTGGACTTGAAGGTATGCTTGGGATCATTGTCCTGTTGAAAGGTCCAACGTCTCCCAGGCCTCAGGTTGTGACGGACTGCATCACATTGTCATCCAATATCTCCTGGTACTGAAGAGAATTTCTGGTATGGTACCTTGCACACGCTGAAGCTTCCCTGTACCTGCAGAAGCAAAACAGCCCAAAGCATGATTGACCCCCCACCATGCTTCACAGTAGGCAAGGTGTTCTTTTCTTCATAGGCCTTGTTCTTCTCCTCCAAACATAGCGTTGATCCATGGGCCCAAACAGTTCTAATTTTGTTTCATCAGTCCACAGAACACTATCCCAAAACTTCTGTGGTTTGTCCACATGACTTTTGGCATACTGCAGTCGACACTTCTTATTCTTTGGAGACAGCAAGGGGGTGCGCCTGGGAGTTCTGGCATGGAGGCCTTCATTACTCAGTGTGCGCCATATTGTCTGAGCTGAAACTTCAGTACCCACATCTGACAAATCTTTTCTCAGTTCCTCAGCAGTCACACGGGACTTTTCTCCACTCTACGCTTCAGGTAGCGCACAGCAGTCGAAGTCAGCATCTTCTTTGTGCCACGACCAGGTAGCGTTTCAACAGTGCCTTTTGCCTTGAATTTGCGAATGATGCTTCCTATGGTCTCTCTTGGTATGTTTAACATCTTTGCAATCTTCTTATAGCCATTGCCCTTCCTGTGAAGAGTAATCACCTCTTCTCTTGTCTTCCTGGACCATTCTCTTGACTTCACCATGTTTGTAACCACACCAGTAAATGTCTAGAAGGAGCTGAGTATCACAGTCATTTTAAAGCTGCCTAATTGGTGTTTATTATGCTTTATTGCTGCTCCGTGACATCCACAGGTGTTTTCAATACCTGATTGAAAACACTTGAATGAACTCTGTTCTTCAGAGTGGTAGTCTTTAAGGGGCTGAATAATTGTGTCAATGAAGAATTCACAAAAGAAACATTTACTACTGTATTACAAAACCAATTGATGTCATTTTAGTTGCATATGGTTCTTTAAAAAGTCCTTGTAGGATTTCATTCTGAATACAATTACAAATGTACACTAAATTCCCTAAAACCCTTTACAGCATTGGGGGTTGAATAATTTTGAACACAACTGTAAGGGGTTATTTAAAGAGTGAAGAAATTTCACTGAATAATAAATAATTAAAAAAGCTTTTTTGCTGCAAATGAAAAGAATAAATGGTTGAATAAAAGAGATAATAAAAACAGTAAACATATGGGATTCGCCTGTTTAAACTTGTCGAATTAAAGCACCAAGATTCTGGCAGTTTTGCCAACATTTTAGTACAGCTTGACGTTCTCTGAATAGATTAACAATTACTTTACTTCTCTATGAGGAAATTCACTGCAGCCGAAAGTCGCTGAATGGCGGCGATCTGCGGCGAATTACACTGTATTTCACTGGAAATTCTCCAATATTTGGCGAATTGCCAGCGTTCTGAAACGCTGAATTGCCACAAATTTGCACCATACAGTGAAGTTCACTGTTCGGTGCAATTCGGTGGCAAGTTTTTTGTTTTTTTAAATAACCCCTTATGTTTTGTTTCAGGTGAAAACCATAAAAACACATTATAAGGTGGTTACTGAAAATGTATATTAAATAATTTTATAATTAATAACTGCACAATTCGGGCTCCCTTCACTGTCACAAATGTGTCTCACTACAGGAGAAAAACTTAATGTGATGGGATATATTTATATAATGATATATGAATATATAAATTCACTCCTCTTGTAATCGAGACCTAAAAAGTACTTTACTGATAATTATTAATAACTGTTCATAGTTGAAAATATTTATTAGTTGACCAAAGTCCTATGTAAGGATTGAAATTTTGCTATTTTCTGATATTTAAACTACATGTTGCTGTTACTGTAGAAAAGTATTTTATTCACTTAATCCCTTAATGAGACATTTTTTTTTCTTTGGCCATGCAGAAATAACACAAGCAATTATTTTAGTTTGCTATGTTCTTCATTAAGTGTAGTATCTCCCTTTCTCTTTTGGTGTACCCGCAGATAATAGTAATAATAATAATAATTTACTTACATCTCTGGCACAGCCACAAATCGGGATACAGAAACAATTTCCCATCTTTGGCTTAGCTTTAACCTCCACTAACTAAAATGCGCAATAGCATCCAGAGTACCCCATAGCCTTTTACACTGTGTGCAGGATGATGTCACTACACGTGTCACCACATTGTGACATCACAATTGCACCTTTACACGGCTAGGTTGCCTGTGCAAATGGACTGTAAACATTAAAGCAACACTGTCAACAAAATCACAGAATATGTTTTGTTTCAGTGAAAAACATAAATACACAAGTGATTGCTGAAAATTTATATTAAATTATTTTATAGTTAATAACCACAATATACATGCTCCCTCATCTGTGTGGAGATTATATATATATATATATATATATATATTATTGGTTACACTATACACCCAAAAGAAATTCCATCCTTTGTCCAGGACACAAAAAAGTTCATATAGAATAGTCCACAGGTGGAGTGTTACTTTATGGAGTTCTTCTAATCTTCTGTATACTTCATGGATCGGATGCCTCCCAGATAGCAAAACTTATATATAGGGTTATTCAAAGAGATCCGAATTGTGGCCGAATTGTAACCGAACACTGAAATTCAGCATACGGTTACCTTTCCTGGCCATTCGGCTATACAGAGTGTAAGGGACTCAGGAGATGGCCACCATCTTGAGCCAGACGGCCATCTTGTTCAGAACATTGGTTCGCTTGAATATAAATAGCAGATATTAGCTGAAACTAGTATGTAGCTTGCATACACATAGTTACAAGCAGGCAAGAGTTAGAGATCAGTAGCAATAATTAAATTGGGTATAAGGAGCCTTCTGGCTAGAGAAAGAGTAGAACTGATTTTGTATGGTTTTGTGCTGAATGTATCTGGTATAGTACGTGCTGTGATTGCTGAGAGTGCTGTGAGTGAGTGTGCGCCTACTTGCTTAGCAAGGAAGCAAATCTGAGAGTGGACTCTGGAGGTACGTTTCCAGCTCAGGCGACTACAGTTGGCTACCAAAGGAGGAAGAGAATACGACTCGAGTGAACTGTTGATTGAAATACCAGACAGTAGATTTAAAGTGATTTCGCTAATATTTGCACCGTGAAGAAGTTGTTATTAAAGAGAATAATTATGGGTAACGGGTTGTCCAAACCAAAGAGAGCGAAGGAGCGTGAAATGCCCCTAGAATATATGGTGTGCAATTTTGAAGCATTATACGAAACCCATGATTATGGTATTGAATTAAGTAAGGAGAAATTGAAACTTTTGTGCACAATCATCTGGCCAATGTTAGTTCCTGATTGGCCCGAACAGGGGTCTATGGACCCAGAGGTAATACAGAAGGTGCACTCCCTTATTACTGGGAGATACGGTCATCCAGATCAGCACCTGTATATTGATATATGGAGGTACTGTGTAAGAGACAAGAGACATTTTATTATGGTAGCTGGGAAAAATAAGAAGCAGGGATCCCCGCCCGGAGAGGAAAAGGGTAAATCAGTGTTGGTAGGACACCCAGAAGATTCTGGTTCCCTTCCGCCGCCCTACCCATCCTGTTACAGGGCAGCGAGAGAAGCATTAAGTGCTGCGGTCGCGGAGGCGGAGAGGAGGTGGCAGGCTGCTGCTATTTCCTTGTGTGCTCCCTCCGCTCCGGCTGATGATGAGAAGGGGGAGGGGGCGGTGGGTGGAGTGAGTGAGGAACATCTGGCAGACAGAATTGAGATGTCTGACGGGACTATCTATCAGCTTGTGCCCCCTCAGAGAAGTGAAAATGGGGAGGGAGACTCCAAAGCAACAACATGGGCTGCTAACAACATACACAAACCCCGGGACCCCTATCAACACAACCCTGGGAAGAGTAAATTACAGCTCCCCTTAAGGGAGGTGCCAGGCTCCCTCCTCGAGAAAGGACAGCCCGGGCCAGTGCACTACACATATGTCCCATTTACCACAACTGATTTGTTTAATTGGAAGACACATACACCACTCTACTTGGCAAATCCAGCGGCTGTAGCTAGTATGATAGAATCAGTTATGCTCACAAATAACCCCACCTGGGCAGACTGTCAACAATTGATGCTGACAATGTTCACTACCGAAGAAAGAGCCCGTATAAATAGTAGTGCCCGAAAAATTCTCTTGGCCCAAGCCGTAGAAGACAGTAGACCGAATCCAGAAGCGTGGGCTGAAGAACACTATCCTAGAACCGATCCCCAGTGGCCGTACAATACTGAAGTGGGCATAGCACACCTACAGACGTACCGAACAGCTGTGATAATGGGTGTCAAGGCGGGAGGGAAGAAGCCCACTAATATGGGAAAAATTGCAGATATTGTACAGGATCCGAAAGAATCTCCTAGCGCATTTTTAGAGCGATTGTTAGATGCATTTAGAATGTATAGCCCAATAGACCCGGAGGCAGCAGAGAATCAACGGTTAATTAACTCCTCCTTTGTGAGCCAGGCACAGCAAGATATACGTAATAAAATACAGAGAATGGATGGTTTCCTGGGGAAGGGAACCAGTGAGTTAGTAGAGATCGCAAATAAAGTATATCATAACAGGGATTTGGAGGAGATGCGCAAGCAGAGAGGGCACACTGGTGTAGTTGCCTACATGGGTACCAGGAGGGGTGGGCATGATGGAGAGAGAGGAAGAGGTCGAGGTGGCATGGGAAGGGGGGCCCCTAGGGCACCCGTGGGGTACAATCAGTGCCTGTATTGTCGGGGTGTAGGTCATTGGAAAAGGGACTGCCCTGTTTTATTAGAGAAAAGAGGGGGTCAGAATGATCAGGTAGATGTAAATGCATCGGGAGGTAATGGGTCAAATGGCCAGGTAACAAATGGCAGATATGAGAGAAATGATGCTACCGGGACAGGGTTTGTGGGATTGGCGGGAACGTCATTCGAGGGACAGGGAGCATATAGACACAGACCTGGGCCCATCCCACTCGGTAATCACGAGCCCACAGTCACAGTAAGGGTGGGAGACAAAGATGAAGTTTTTATGGTTGATACAGGTGCCGAATATTCTGTTGTAACACAGCAAATTGCACCCCCAATAGGGAATGATGTTGATATAATGGGCGTAATGGGTGTATCCGCCAAATATCCTTTCCATGGGGAGACAAAAACGAGATGTGGATTCAGAAACGGCGCCAAGAGGTCACCTACTCGTAAAATTTAAATATGCATACGCAAAGAAGTCTGGACAGACTGCGTGTTGGGTGTGCAGCAGAGTGCACCCAGAGACAATTTATATTCCCTTTGCTGCAATTCCTATGAACTTAAGTACATTCGCAACTGGGAATATTACGATACACACCATTGCTGACCCTCAGGTTAAACCAGATGCATTCACCCCTGATTACCCAATATCGGGACCGGTGTACCCACCAGAATGGTGTTTCCAGATAGGGATAAATGGTTCAGGGAAAGGTGAGAACCCATGCCAGTCAAGTAGATTTAATTGGACTTCACACGTGGTTAGGATGGGAGCAGGGCCAAGGTTATTTATGCTTAGGCCAGTACGGCTTACCCCAGATCAACAACAGACGATTGCTGATGTGACTGTGGATAAACAAAATGCACTGGATCTTGTGATACGATTGGGGTGAATGATGGTTGAAATGCGTAAGGGAACAGTCCACCTATCACCATTTATACCGACTGGGGGTTATCAGGTGTGTTGTGGAAGAGTGTGTTACAGGTGTGTTCCTGGCAAGAATGGGTCCCCTTAAGTATGAGGTGTTTGAAAATAGCAACAGTAGAGTGTAGTGGCTACAAATCTCAGAGGGAGAATCTGAAACTTGAGCCATGGGGGGGATGTAAGGGACTCAGGTCAGGAGATGGCCGCCATCTTGAGCCAGGTGGCCATCTTGTTCAGAACATTGGTTCACTTGAATATAAATAGCAGATATTAGCTGAAACTAGTATGTAGCTTGCATAGAATCTTTGGAATGTGTTGAACTAACAGTAAGGCAATTAAACTAACAAGGATCTGGGCCGATGCTGGCACGAAGTGACAGGATGGGAGAATAGTTACTTCAAGGTCAGAGAGCCAGAGTCTGAACAAAGGGAAATGTGAAGACCAGACGAGGTCTTATCTAGGATATACAATAAACAAGTCCTAGGGAGGTGGGCATAAGCAGGATCCAGAGAAAGTGGTAAATCCTCTATTGTCAAAATATCATGAAGTCTGCCAATTTATGACCAATGTGTGGAATGTCTTTGTATTCAATTGAGGGAGGTACGGACCCACGTGGGGTGGGATAGTGTCACCATGGGGTGGGCTAATTGGGATGTACCTAATTATGTATTCGGGGTATAAAACCCCATGTTTGAATGTAATCTGGGCTCAGTCCTAGCGATTCAATCCGGACTGTGCAGGTGACGTCACAATAAAGTTTGCCTTTCCTGAAGAGACTTGTGTCCAGACAATCCTTGTCCGTGCCGGCCCGGCCTATTCCCGAGTGAACCAGGTGGATTCCGGTAACAAGAGAGCAGGCAGTTTGCGAAATCTTGGCGAATTGCCTGCACATACGGTGCCTGTTCGAGAGCAGTGAAATCCCCATAGAGAAGCATTGCTTCGTCTATTCAGAGAAGAAAAAACAGCAGTGAAAAATTGCCGAATTGCCCTGCTGTTCGGTGGTTTCATGCGGCAAATTTATTCAGGCGAATCCCATAGGCTTCAATGTTAAAAATACTTCTGTTTTAATACAATATGTAATAAACCGTTGATTGTAATATTTTGCAGTAAAAAGTCTCGTTATGTATAGATTTTTTTAGGATCTTTTAGGCATTTTTCAGGATTTCTTTCCTAATTTTTTTTTTTTTAAATTGTTTTTTTTTAACAGCCCTTTTTATTATCATTCATTGGATCTTACATGTAAATTTCAGACATTCGTTCTGTAATTTCTTTGCAAACAGCGTTTCACTTTTCAAACATTCAAGCGTACTGATTTTTTTTCCCACTCCATTCGTCTGCGGCTTCGGCTTTTTCCGTTGGCTGCTCTGCGCTGTGATCGGTGGCTGCTCGGGTTTCTCCGGTGTGTTTGGCGGGGTTAATCCAGTTGTTTTTGCAGGTTTCGGTGAGCGTTCGCCAGGTTTTGCAGTTATTGTTTGGCGGGCTTGCGGCAGCTTTTCCCTGCACTACGACGGCCCTGTGGTGCTTGCTGAATACACCACAGCGTCGCCGAAATGGGATCGCCAAATCGCACCGAATTGAAGAGAACGAAAAGTCACTGAACGTGCGGTGACTTTTCGATTCTCTTTGAATAACCCTGTATATGCAGATAAAATTGTTACGATAGGGGTATAAATACATACAATTGGTCTCACTCACATGGTGGAAAGTCTTCAAAATTCTGTCTCAGTATTCTTTGCTTTTGGACCATAAAAGCGATCCCCTTTTTTTCAAGCTCCACTTCTAAGGTTATTCAGCAATCCTAAAAATTCAAAGGTAGAACATAATGCAGCAACCCCAATGAATACACTAGTAATATAATATATACAGTATATGAACTATTCACATATTCAGGTGCCCGGAAAAAGCCACACGCTTGCCAGCCACCATCCCCAGACCTCCTATCATTCTCGGCCACCTCCTCGCCAGGACACGCCAGAGACAAATAATGGTTTTAAAATATACTTTATTGTAAAATAAACCAACAAAGATACCAAAACACGTTTCACAAAAGAATATGGCTTCCTCAATTGGTAATAAGTATAGTCTGTCCCCATTGTTAGTTATATACCCCTTAATAAAAAGAAATTAAGAACAATTAAAAAAACATGTGTAATTCTAAACATTAATCCTGGAATGACTTCCGGACTACGAACATAGCCGTCTAGCTCCTCCCACCTTGAACCACGCATGCGCCAAACCAATGCAAAGGCCGATGGTCTCAGCGCATGTTCAGCCCGAAGTCACTCCTGCTACTCGTCTGGACCGAACAGGTCCTAATGCCGGCCAGCGTACCTCGCATATATCTTCCCACCTACAACAACTGGACATATATTGAACTTCAGGCTCTAATTACATAGGGCAGTGGTTCCCAACCACGGTCCTAAAGTACCCCCAACAGGTCAGGTTTTCCAGATATCTGAATCACAGGTGATATGATTTGCTGCTCAGTGATTGCAGGATTCAGTCTGTATTGCCCCAAGGTGATCCTTAAAACCTGGCCTGTTAGGGGTACTTGAGGAGCAGGGTTGGGAACCACTGACCTACGGTAAGGTCATATCAAAAGAGATAAAGGCAACATTTAAATGAGCAGATTCACGAATTGAAACATTGCTATTTTCCGATATATTCAGCTTCATATTTCTTTTTTAATAGAAATGTTATTATTCCCTTAATTCCTTTAACCCTTTTGCTGCTGAGCCATTTCACCCCTGTGTGCTGAGCTAATTTTTACCGGTTCCGCTCATCATGTTTAAATGCGATTTGAAGTCGCATTTTATTATACGACCCAGACAAATTATATATTGTTCTTTCCGGCAGACTTGGCAGATTCATAATATATCATTATTATATGTATAAGTCATGTCCTACCTGAATATTATAACAAAAAATGCAATACAATTAGAATTTTCAATCTACAGCCTGTAAAGTGTTTTTTTTCATATTTTACCATGCAAGCGTTTGCGGTTATATTTTCTATGGGGTGCGCTGGTTAAAAAAATTAGAAATGGGAACCCGTTACATTTTTTGGGGGGAAATTACGTGATTTTTAGCAAACCCCTCCATAGAAAAAATCGTTAGTGCAGCATCATTGTTCACAATACAATTGAAATGGGAAGAATATTGCTGCATTAATACTAAAAACCACTTTTTATTTATTTAAATTTTATTATTTGTTTTTTTTTATTTTTTACACTTTTTACTTTACATTTAACATGGTCATGTTTGATGTCATTGGAAAGGCCATGCTCTGGCCGTTCCAACTATACCAAACATTAACCCCAAGCTGCCACGGATCGGGAGATAGGGGGTTCATTAGAACCCACTATCTCCACCACAGGTGACAGCTAGGGGTTAATGCCTGAACTGACGTCCTTGCGCTTTGCGTGATTTCGTCAATCAGCAGGGGGTGATCCCAGAAGCTTGGCTGACATCCAGGAATTCAGCCAGCTCATGGAGGGGACCGGGATCCGGCGCATAATAGTGCCGAATCTTCATCCAGCCCCCAAGGGGTTAAAGGTAGCCATCGCTTGGAAGGGCAGAAAAATATATAATATTGGAATAAAGGGATCTAATTATTTTTTTATATGAATAAATAACTCTTAATCCTACTCCCTGAGTCAGGACCAAACAAATTGCTGGCCAGCTTTATTTAGTTATTATATATTTTCTTTGTAGAATAATCAGAAGTATTTTTTTTTTTTGGGACTCGCGGCTTTATCCTCCTTTTCTAGAGATTAATTCGTTTTTTTTTTGCCTGTACGCTCATTGCTTTACATGGCAGAGTCTGGCTGGCGCGGTTTGCTGCTTTGGAAACCTGACTGCGCAGGTGGAGAGACTGCAGGCGAGGGCTGGCAGTCTCCATGACAGTGCACTCCGGCTTTCCAGGCACCTGTAGCTCCAAAAGGTGAACAAATAACAGCACCGGGTGCCTCCTGACATCTGTAAGAGAAGCCGGGGTTGCGGCGCGTCTGTTTGTGCCAATCGCCTTGGTTACTGCAGCCACTTCTGACCGGGGCCATGAATTCTTTATGGAACGCTCTCCCTCGTACTGTCAGACTTTCCCCTAACTTCTCTTCCTTCAAACGCTCCCTGAAAACATTCCTATTTAGGGAAGCCTACCACCCAACTCACTGACGCAACCATCAATCACTCTCACCTTACAGTCCTCTCCTCCTGTTTCCAACCCCAACCCTCCAGATTGTGAGTTCCTACGGGAATAGGCCCTCATCTCCTCCTGTACTGTTTTGTCAAATGTTGTTCAATGTATTGTAACCCTGTCTATACTGTGCTTATTGTACAGCGCTGCGGAATATGCTGGCGCTTTATAAATAAAGAATAATAATAATAATAATAAAGGAGCAGGGCGAGGCCGTCCTGCGCTGGTTTGTTTGCAATCGCTCCGGTGATTCAACAAATATAAACGCGACCAAAGAAGCAAAGCATCCATGCACCGAATGCGCCGAGTGGCCGAGGGTTTCTGCTCAGAATGGCTTTATCTCCGTCGGCAGCTAAAGGGTTAAACTATTTCTGCAAAAACGTCATTAAAAGAATTTTTTTTTTTACTATTCTGATGAAATGGTTAAATGTTTGGGTGTCTCGATTTACTAAATCCCGTGCGTTTCCGGCCTCGGGATTCTAACCGTCCACATTCTTCTCTTTTGGTGAAGTACTTGAAGCCGTTGGCCGCTCGCTCGGCTTTCTCGTGCTTCTTCACGTGCCAGGACAGTTTAGTGGTGATGTTGGTGACGAAGTAACAGTTGGAGCGCAAGCAGTGGTAGTGTCCTCACATGCAGGGAGTAGTAGGCAAACTGGTCGTGCACGTTGACCAGTCTGTTGTTGAGGTTGATGTGGTCCAGGCAGTGGGACTCGGCTTTCCTGGAGGTTTTACACACATACTTGCAGTTGCCAAACAGACAATGGAAGTGAAGTTTGTTTTGAATATTTGCAGTCTGTTGCCAGGTAGGGGTCATTCTCCTGGAACTGAAGAAATCCGGTTTTCACTTGCGGCTTTGCGTTCTCCAGGGAAGTGGTTGCCATTGGCGATGATGCCAGAGTGGGCACAGAGGTGGGGATCTGAGGGATCTGTGGGATGGAGGGTGCCAGTTGCTTCCATGCCAGCAGAGTTGGAGTGGATGAAAGAGCGGCAGAGCAGCTCAATGCCATGGTCGGGGGCAAAGGGTGTGGAGAAACCTCTGAAGAGATTTCATGTCGCCCGCAATAGGACCATCTGAGCTGCCCTTGGGAGTGCCCACATCAGTCCTGAAGTGGAAGTTTGCATGTTTGATGGCGCCGTCCAAGGTACTCGAGGGCTCCACACTCTTCTACTATGCAGTGGAAATGCAGCTTGTGCAGGAAGTCGCACCACACGTCCTCTGGGCCAAACCTGCGCAGGTAGGTCCTGCAGGGTTTGGTCTGCTTCTGCTGAGCCAGAGCCTTCATCACTTTGCCAAGGTAATGTGTGGACTTCCCGGTTTCAGAGTCACTGCTGTCGGGGTCCGCTTTCAGGCTGAGGAGATTCCCTGGATGCGAGTTGGAGTGTGGGGCCTTGTGTAGAGCATTTGGGAGGAGCGATGGGTTGGCGCTCGCATCTTGTCCATTGGATTAAGTGTTCTTCACGCTCAGGTCCAGGCTGTGCTCCTGCGAGCTGCTTTGGGTCAATGTTCCATCTGAATCTGTCATGCCCGTCTGCTATGGTGATGGAGCCCAGGTGCAGAGGTGCGGTATCAGGTTTCAGATCGCGGTGCCAAGGGTTGTTCCAATAGCTGTAGTAAGGGACGTAATCATGGTCAGGGGTCGGAAGCGAGACAGGAGGAGTCGAGTAACTAGCCAGGAACTGGTACACAGGGAAAACATATACGAATAGCTTCTTAATAGTAAACACTAGGGAAAGTGATATAACGCTGAAACGATGACTAAGTGTTCAACGAGACTTTATATAGGTGGTGGGGTAGTCTTGGCCCCTCCCAGGAGCACTCTACCAGCCAGTCAGCCCAATCTGTGGAGGCAGCCAATCAGGATCCAGGGACCGTCTGGAGCAGTTCCCCATCAGATCCACGCCTAAGCTACCAATCTGACTGCCTGCATCCACCCCGGTGACGTCAGAAGCCGCGGATACCCCGCCCGATGTGGACGAGGCAGAAGCATGGCGCTGACCCTCCACCAGGCAGACACCGAGAGACCTGAGATCGACCCGCATAGGCCGATGCCCCCTTCCTCAGGCCACCCGTCGGGGCCGGCTGGAAGATGGTCTGCCGGAGCCGACTGCCATCCGAGGTGAGTGCCCTGGCCGGCGGTGCGTCGCCAAGTGGCGTTACAGAACCACCCCCAAAGTGGCGGACCCCAGACGCACCCAGGGCCCGGCCAATCCGGATGTGCATGGTGTAAAGCCGTAGGCACGAAGGGGTGTGCACATTGGAGGCGGGTTCCCAGAGCGTTCCTCGGGGCCATATCCCTTCCACTGGACAAGATATTGAAGAGCTCCCCGATAGAACCTGGAATCCAGAATAACGTCAACTTCATACTCTAGATCCTCCCCAACAAGCACGGGGGAGCAGGGGGTGGGGATCTAATGGTAAACGTGTCAGGAGGAGTGGGTTTAAGAAGTGAAACATGAAACACCGGATGGGTACGATAAGTGGAAGGCAGATCAAGACGGAATACAACCGGGGTCACCTGATGGGAGAGTGGAAAACTGCCAATAAAATGGGGGCCCAATTTTTTTGAGGGGCACTGGAGATGCAGATTTTTTGTGGACAGCAGGACCTGATCCCCTACCCTAAAGGCTGGGGGAATTGAACGGTGGTGGTCCGCGGACAATTTGTATCTTTCCTGAGCGGCACGGAGGGTGGACTGTGCTAGGTGCCAAGTGTCTTGGAGGAGAGCGACTCGTGAGTCGGTGTTGGGTATGAGGGAATGGGGAACTAGACCAGGAATCATGATGGGGTGATATCCTTTGTTGAGGAAGAAGGGGGTAGAGCTAGTCGACTCGTGATCATGGGAGTTATAGGCAAATTCGGCAAGGGGTAATAATTCAGTCCAGTCATCCTGTCTAGAAGTGGAGAAAAAACGTAGGTATTGTTCTAAGGTTTGGTTGACCCACTCAGTCTGTCTGTTTGGGGGTGAAAAGCCGTGGAGAGAGAGACCTGGATGCGTAGGTGAGAACAGAACGCTTTCCAAAAGCGAGAGGTGAACTGAGTTCCCCAGTCAGAGACAATGGAATGAGGGATGCCGTGAAGCTTTAAAACGTTGTGCAGGAACAGAGAGGCAGTCTCGGCCGACGTCTGTAATTTGTGATTTGGAACAAAGTGGGCCATTTTTGTTAGGCGGTCCACTATTACCATAATGACCGTATTCCCTTGAGAGGGAGGTAAGTCCACAATGAAGTCCGTGGACAAGTGCGACCAAGGGCGAGACGGAACCGGTAGTGGCTGGAGTAGCCCGGCCACTTTGGAGAGAAGGTTTTTGGACCGTAAACAGGTAGGGCAAAAGTTTACATACTTGGTCACAGTAGAGGACATTGTAGGCCACCAGGAAGTGTTGTTTGAGTAGATTCAACATCTTCTTATATCCAGGGTGGCTGGCCATCAACGAATCGTGGTACAAGTGCAAGGCTTCCTCTCTTGCTTCCTGCGGGACGTAGATACAGTGATCACGAATGTAGAATCCGTCTGCAGAGACCGGTAGGGAGGTTTATGCTGTTAGGTATTTGATTTTATCATGGAGACATGAGGTAACGCCCAGAAAATGTTGAGCTAATAGTACCGTGGAAGGGGAAGCAGTAGGAGCGGGTGTACATTCCTGGATCCGTGAGAGGGCATCAGCCTTGCCGTTTTTTGAGCCAGGACGGTATGTTACATGGAAATTAAATCTGGTGAAGAAGAGAGCCCAGCAGGCCTGTCGGGGTTTGAGGCATTTATATGAGCCATTCATATGACTCTGTAAATCGTACAGATGAGTCTTTGACATCCCATATAGCAGGGGTGTCAAACTCAAATGTCATCGGGGCCGCATCAGCAGTTTGGTCACCCTCAAAGGGCCAGTTGTATCTGTAGGACTATGTGTCCACTCTTTATTATCATAAATTA